>WYDI02007059.1:50921-89688 GCA_009867235.2 Psittacus erithacus
TTTTTGTTAGGGAACAAGAATGGCTCTGAACTTTCCTAAATGGTAGGGATGAAATCTGGTCCAACTGAAATGACTTAACATTTTGAATTTTTTTAAATGGAATAGAATTTAAAACCGTGTTTTTTTGTGGCATACAGGGGTTTTCATTCTTTCATCCACCAAAACATCTCAGAAATAGTGAAATTCAGCCATTGTTTATTACTGATGTGGCAGCCCACTGTTCTTGTGTGCATATGGAAAGATTTCTATTATTAATGCAAAAACAAAACAATCTTAAGAATACTGGGTATATTTATAATTGAGACTTCTGAAATTCCCTTGAGTGTGATATGTCTTTCATGTCTTCCAGATACATGGAATAAAGTTTCCTAAAAGAACTGCTGAGTCGGAATTCAAAAGATCTTCCCTGTATGCTTTCTTGTTGTAATTTTAACTTGTTAGCAAATTGCATGCATTTATATATGCTTATGCATTAGCCAAAATACTGATTTCACTGAAAGAGAGTATCAAAAGAAGTAAAAATTTCACATAAGGCAGTATCCCCTTGAGTGCATCATTGGTTTCATAATGATGGACAGCATCTTCCCTAAGCCCGAATAGCTCCTTATTAAAATGTAGTTTCTTTTTTTTTAACAGCGTATTTTTTGAAAAGACAAAATGTAACTTGAAGTGTCCTAATTTTAAAACATGATTTGATGCAGAAAGTGGCTGCTCTGGCCTTCTTTGGTATCTGTCATTTATATTTTACAAGAGGGTCCTGTGTTATAAATACATTATTTAATTATTAATAATTTTATTATTGCTTTATCAGTCATTTTGTCATATACTCAATAACTGCTACACTGTGCTGTACTGAAAACTTTTCGATTGAGCATGTTCAGAAGGAGAAGAAAAATTAGGTTCTTATGTGGCAAGGCAGAAACAAAAACTGGGATAGTCTTGTATTTGTGCTTCTTATTTTGATGCATTTGTTGTATATCAATAAATGTCTTCAACATTGATAATACTCTCAATTTTTATACTTGATGTATATTACTGATATATATTTATATTTCAAACGTTACTTGAATAAAAATGTTCTTTACTGCTTGTACAGTTCTCTGAAGGCTACTGCACATTTGGTTGAATTCCTTTTATATTTTTACACAGCTGATGAAAGTAATCAACTCCTTGTAGTCAGTAATACAAAGTTTAAATTGAAAACTCAGATCCTCAGGTCTTAAAAATAGTTCCCTTACATTTTAGATCAACTAATCAGGTTATCAGTATGGGGATGTTAAGGACTGTGATGTGGCATCACCTTGCTTCCATTATTAACTTACCCTCCCAGCTTTTCAAGGAGATTCTGCTGTAGATGAAGTCTAAAGCATTAACTTTAGTGGATTAATCAAGATGAAAGAGAGAATGATCTGACCAAATGTGCATTGATTCATCTCAAAAACACTTAAAAATGAGAATGCTACCAAAAGCCCAGCAGTTGTAGATTTATCAGTATATAAAACCTGAGAGACCAATTCATTCTGAATTGTTAGATTAGCAGATCAGATGCCATTTTCAAACCTAATTAGATGCATTCCTCAAACAAGGAGAAAGTAATTTCTCTAAGGGCAGATTTTATCAAGTGCTTCTCAATAGTTTCTGGGATTAATGCTAAGTAATAAGTAGATTTATCACATTATTAACTTACTAATACCATATCAAACAAGCATTGCTCTCCTTTGCCCTACTGTAATAGCTACAAGTCTGATGTCATGCTTATTTTTGTAAAAAATTTTAATTAAAATTTGAGGCATGAAGAAGAGAAAGTGCTCTTGGCTTGTTAGGTTGCATTTTTTATTGTAATTTTAACATCAATGTACCTGTCTTTGTTTTATATATATTTTCTCTGACAAAGAGCTTGTGAGGGAACTTGGTTACCTGGAGAAGAGAAGGCTTAAGGGAGACCTTATCACTCTCTACAACTACCTGAAAAGAGGCTGTAGCAAGGTGGGGGTCGGTCTCTTCTCCCAAGTAGCATGTGATAGCACAAGAGGAACTGGCCTCAAGTTGCACCAGGGGAAGGTTAGATTGGATATTAGGGAAATTTCCTTCTCCAAAAAGGGGTGTCAAGCACTGGAACAGGCTGCTCAGGGAAGTGGTGGAGTTTCCATCCCTGGAGGTATTTAAAAGCCTCAAAGTATTTAAAAGATGTGGTGCTTAGGGACATGGCTTAGTGGTAGACTTGGCAGTGCAAGGTTAATGGTTGGACTCAATGATCTTAAGGGTCTTTTCCAACCTAAATGATTCTATGATGCTGCAAGTCTCTGATTCTGTCTCTGATTTCACTTATCTTTGAATGTCCAGTTTTTCTTTTCAACAGGTAGATGGCTGCCTTTCACTGCTTATCAGACCCTTTCTTCAAGCAGAAGTTAATCATCAGCTAGTATTAGGAAGATACATCTTTGTGATAAAATCTTGCATAGTTGTCCAAGGGATAGGACTAGCAGAAGGAGAAGAGACTGTTTTTTTCTTAGCTTTTGGAATGAGGCATGGTCAGAAATAGCTTTGTGGTTACTGCGTCTTTAGATCAACCAGTTTCCTTTGGAAAACATCTAAACTATAAATCTTTTACTTATTTGCAGACTGGGCAGACAGCTTTCTGTGAGTACTACTCTTTTACATTTGTAAGAATTAATTTTATAAGTAGGTGAAGCACCAAACTCTTTAACAAAAAGGACAAATATGACATTTATCATCAAAATGTTAATGAATTATTGGCAACACACTGGCAGTCTTGGAGAAAAACACTGTTGGTATATCATAGTTACATCGTTTTTCCAGATTTAGGCCTGTTCTGTCTCTATTTAAGAGGGGGTTTTTTATATTGTTATTACATTTTTAACAGCCATGAGTCAGAACACTAAGTCCTGATGCGTGGACCATTTGATGGTTCAAAGAAAAGTCTTGATTTGCTACAAACTATTATTAGTTAGCAGTGTTGAGAGAACTAAAAGATAAGCTGAAAAAATCTAAAGATTGAGGAGTGATCAAATCAAGTATTTGCATTTCTGTAATAGCCAATAATACTTTTAGTGTCAAAAGAAGGAAAAAGGGGAGTTAGGTGCCAATTTGTAGCTGTTTTGCAACAGCAAGAAAACTTTGTAATCTTACCTTTTGCAACTGCTCATTTGTAGTCACTCACAGTCCTAGTAGTACCCTCTGAACTGTATGAGAATGGGTTTTGTGCAGAAGTGGAAAAATTATCTTCCATTAGATCATATTTAATTCATATGTTGGGTCTGTACACTATATATGGCAGTAATACTGGTGGAAACAGTACCTACATAGTAGCTTTCATGTTTATGATGCAGTGTCTTTCATAGTTACATTTATTACTTGTGCATTTAAAGGTATATTTTTTTCCTACTCCTTGCCTCCCTGTTGTCTCTCCGTGTCACAAATTGTCAGTTCAGGACAAGATACTCAACAGTGTCAGAGTCACAGTCATGGTCATAGTCATTATCAGAGATGTCAGAATTAGGCCAGGAATAGTCAGGATATTTTAAGTAAAATAATTTTGTTGCTTTACCTAGTCTCACAATAAGTGTTAGTTTCAATTTTCACACTTTCAATAATTCAGTATATTTTAGAACAGTAGTAGCACTTGAAAGCTTAGTATACTGGGTCTTTTTTTATGGTGTTTCATGTAGGCTGCATTATTTTCAGCATGATGACAGATAAACAACAACAGGCATGGGAGCATACTGAGGCTATTTTATAAGGCGCTCCTGAAGAGCAAGAGAAGAGAGGTGTGTGTGAAGCATTTGCAGGTGAGACAAGTGAATCTATACCTGCCTGATTGCAAGACCATGTGAAAAGTGCTGTCTCCCACTGTCTGCCTTTCAAAGGAAAACAGCTATCAAAATTGCATTTTACCTCATATTGTAAGATTATACACATGTATTTGAGTTTCGTGTATGTGTGTAATACTTAGATTTGTTTTGGAAATACCTACTCTATTGTGAGGCAGAGTACTACCATGTAATGCTGCCTACTCTTTGATTCTAATCTGCTTCAGATACCTAATAGATGCTTCTGGTCCTTAGGGGCTCTAGTGTGTTGATGTAGTTATGCCACAACTGCACAGGTCTGCACAACTTGGATAGAGTTTCCTCAAAGGCTCACAATATCACTTGTTTGGATCTAGCCCAGTGAGACTTTAGGTTACTCTTAACGCATTTTGTCTAGTTCTTTTTGGTTTTTTTTTATCCTGAAGTGTAAACTTTCCTCTGAGACTTTTAGTTGTGAAGATTATACATTATTAGCCTCATTAAGATATCAACAGGGAACATGCTGGAAAATAAGCTCAGATGAATGAATTATAATAATTAATAAGTTATTTTATGCTTGAAGACTGGGTTACCCACCCATCTTTCCAGAAAACAGGAGTCTGCTAGCTTTTGTTTTATCTGTTTGTTTTTCCTAAACAGCTCTACAGGATTGCAAGCCATTTTGTTCTCTGTAGATCAATGCTGTAAATCTCTATGTCTTTGTACTTAGGTTTGAGTCATTTTTCCTTGCACCAGTCTTATTTTAATGTACAACATCTTAATGTGTGGTGCTGGAAATGCATGATTAATTTCTGGTAGTCTACCATGATGCAGGATTTTACTAGCTTTATTAATAGAAACTCATCACCTTTACCTTTGCTGTGGGAGGTGAAAGAGTTTAATTCTCTCTGACTCAAACAGTACTAATCTGCAAACACAACTGAGCCAGGAGATGTTATTTGTCATTCCTCTGAATAAACGCAGGCTGAAAAAGATATAGATATTAATATTTCAAGATAGAAATGCTTAACTAGGAGCCCATATATTTTTTTTCTCTCTCTCTGAGGGATCTAAAAGCATGTTATATTACACAGCATTTATGGATTTGCTTTTTTATTTATTACCATGACATTAACAGTAATAATAAACTAAAGGTCAGTAAATCAAAACCTCTTACCTTTTCTTGATTAGTTTATGACAATTCTGCCCTCTCAAAGGCTTTGACAGTATGGTGAGACTGGAAACATCAATTTGAATGCAATTTTTTATTTTCTAAGTAATATTATATAATCTAAATATGGACAAGTGTCAAACAGAATTTACACACTTGTAAGTTTAATTAATTTTCAAAGGAAAAGCAAAGTAGGGTGAAGTAACAAGAAAAGGAGAGAGAGGAAGGAGGGAAAGAGAAAAAGGGGAAAATGAGTTCCTCATTTCTTTTTCAACATGAAACAGTGCCTGCTTCCTTAAAGGTCTGTGGCTAGATGGTTTTGTGCTTAGTCATTATTTAGTTCCCATTTGTAAGATGTTCAGCTAAGGAAGAACAGTAAGGTTCTAAGGATCATAATATTTGTGTATCAGAAAGATACAAATCACAGTACTGTATGAAAGCCATATTAATTTTGGACACATTGTTTCTCACCTATTAGACACAATTTCTTTTCTGTTTCCTTCAAATGTCATTTTTCTCTTGACTGTAAATGTGACAGATTCTTTGCTGACTCTGTAATCTGTTGTGATGGATTGCTGGCTCACTTATGTGTTACCTTACCTTAGTTAATTCATCCTGCATAGACCTTTTTACCTCCGCTTTTATATAATGTTATCCCAGAGAACTGATGCAAGTAAACACAACAGTCCACCTGCAGAGAACTGAAAAAAGTCTGTCTCACAGCATATCAGAATAGTGAGGAATTGTCAAAAGGAGGTGACTATAAATGCACAGTTCAGATAACCTCAGTTACCTAGCTGAATGACAATTGAGTAGCAGTATTGAACAGGCTTCTTATGGAAGTTAGACTCCTACTTTGTTACCAGAACACTATGTTTATTTTATCGACATACACATTTTGCAAGTCTGCATTTATTTGTGCATTGATATTTTGACTAATCCATATTAATGAAATTATATACAGAAAACTGTAACTTAATTACATGGTAAGCAGGAGTGATGCATTGCAAAGTCATCTTAATGTACTTGCACATCCCCAGAGACTATTGGCAGCATCTGTTAATCTACTCACCATTGTATTAGTAGTGATTGGCAAAACAAGCAAAAAACAAGTCCTCCCTCCTACCATTCACATAGTTGTATGTACATATTGCATTTCACTTTACACTGGGAAGAAGTCTGAAATAGAAGTCAATGGTAGATAGTTAATGGAAGAATAATACCCTTCTTGTGTGTTTGAAAACATAACCCTTCTATTTTTTTCTTTGCCTTTGGGATGTTCCTTATTAAGAAGTCAGAAATTCAGAGTAAAAGCAGTTAGATCTACTGAGATCTACTTCCTGATGGTAATAGCAACTGTTTCTATGCATATTTCTTGACCTGGTCTCTTTTTGCTTTTAATCCTTTTTATTCACTTCTATGTATTGCAGTCTTCAAAGTGATTCTGAGGATAAATCAAGGTAAGTGGAATGAAAAGGATACCTGTGATGGAGTTGAGCTTGTATAGAAGTGAGTGTGCATATGAGTCTAAATTAAATACTCATTATACAAGCAGAACACACTGTTTTGAGTTGCTAGAAATCATAATGAGGACTGAAAATTTATTTATTCCAGAACAGTTCCAGTGTTTTAGTATACAGAATCATTGCATATTTTTTTTTTTTTATTTTTGAGGAAATAAATTGGACATTTTCTGAGAATGAATACACCTACAGATTTTAGTTTTATTGCCTTTTGTAGGCAAGTATTCTTTTGATAAGTGTAGTTGAGAGAAGACATGTATTTAATTGGTACAGAAATCTATTCTCAGATTCTAGTACAGGTGGGCTTCCTGAGAAGATAAAGTAGTTGATAAGAGCAATCAAAGTTTCTTTTCTGTGAGCTAAATTGTTCCTATATAAGACTTTAAAAAGCTTTCATCCTTTTTAGCCCTATTGGAGGGCATAGTTGCAGCCTTCCTGGTGTCTTTAGTAATATTTAAAGTAAAAACCATTTCAGAAGTGACAAGAAAAATTGATGGTGTATCTTCACTTCCCCAGCATGTACCAAGTTCTGTTGAGTGGAAAAGTTAATTATGCAATGGATGGCCAGTAAGAAATTCTAGAGAACCTGATGCTAGATCAGCTGCAGAGGCTCTATGAGTGTAATTCCATATCAGTCAACCTCTGTTAGGACTGTCATAACATGCAATTTATTGTTAAAGGAAAAACGCTGTTTAAATAACTAAATTACTGACACAAGGTTGGTTTGCTCAGCTTTCACTCTACATGTGTGAATTCTCATTTACAAAATATAGGAATACTAACTGTTAATGAAAGCTGCACAGAAAACAGCTGTGCAGGACAGAGTGGCTTAATTTCTTTGTGGCTTAACAGTCCTAATTTTTAAAAGTAAAATGCAGCCGTCTGTCTTCTATAGCGAACACAGGTAAAAGGGCATTAGAACCATCCATAATAAGGTGCAGCAAAGCAAACCATACACCATTCAAAAATATGTGTAAATAATTTCAGTCCTTAAGAGTAGACATGAATATCGTAGGAGATTTCATTTTCCATCAGTCACACTTGCACTATCCCGTCAGGCCAGAACCTGACTAGTATAGACAATGAAAGTGTCTAATTTAAAAAAAAAAAATATTTAAAATTATTTAAAAAATTATTTAAAAAGCAATTAGTTTTTGATGTTGTCATTATCTTTGCCTGATAAGAACTGGAATTTAAAGTCATTCTGTGTTGGCTAATAATTCAATCTTATGCTAATAGGGATCACATTTTCAATTGAGAATGACAGTATATACTATAAAAACCAGTGTAAGACCAGGACATAGAAGTGAATGAAAGGAGAAACAATCACTTTTATTCACTGAAGAAAATCTTCTTCTAGTCCATTATGTGTTGCTTTCATATGCAGTGCTCAACTCATTTTCAAAGGACCAGGTCATGGAATGTTACAAAGTCATGAAAACTATTGGTAAAAGCAGTGCCAGGTTTTACTATGGATCTACTAATACAATTTTTGCATAAAATATCATTACCAGACTGTCCTGGGTTCAGCAGCAGCAGTCATTTTTTTTCTCCTTCTTAGTAGTTGGTGCAGTGCTGTGTTTTTGACTTTAGGTCTGGGAACAGCACTGATAACACTGATTTTTTTAGTTGTTGCTTGGTAATGTTTAGTCTGACCAAGGACTTTCTGAGTCTCATGCTCTGCCAGGGAGGAGGGGAGGCTGGGAGGAAGCAGAAACAGGACACCTGACCCAAACTGACCACAGCGCGTCATGCCCAGGATGTAAAAGGGGAGTTGCCCAGAAGGGCAAGATCGCTGCTCGGTTGGCAGGTTGGTAAGCCATTGTATTCTCTTCTTTTGTTATTTCCCTGATCGTTATTGTTATTGGTGGTAGCAGTAGTGATTTGTGTTACACCTTAGTTACTTAGTTACTGTTACTATACCCTTAGTAAACTTAGTTACCTTAGTTACTTAGTTGCTTTAGTAACAGTAAACTGTTACTAAAAGTACTTAAACCAGGACACAGAGGCAACAGAAGGTGTTGTTTAGTGTGAGACATTCTTTATTTGCTGAGCAAATCAGCCTTCAGTAGCTCAATTATTTCAATAGCATTTAGATCCCTTCTTGTACAACACTTAATACAAGTATTCACATATTCATCATTTGACTCTTCATTTTGCTTATGCTTAAAATAATAGGTGGACCAAGATGCAGGGAGATCTCAAATCTATGTATTTGATTTTTAAAACTGTGGACTTATTATTTTAAATTCACTTTCTTCTCAAGGAGTTGGTTATTTTAAAGAATTGGAATTAGCAATATAAACCACAACTATAGTTTTTAAAATTTTGAAGAGAATGAAAGTAATTTATAGCAAATGGGATTTTGAAGACAGTCTGGGCTTTGTTTCCTGAATTGTGACATCTATAAACTAAAAGCTTTCTTTCAGTTCACAGGAACACTACTACACCATTAAACTTTTCTCCTTAGTCTGACAAATTTATTCCATCACTGTGCTTCTCAGGTATTCCAGCATATAAAATATAAACCTGAGGTTTGAGTTGAAATGTCTTTTCAGACTTCTTGGATGACCTTGGACAGGTGGACTTGGATTCATCTTCTTTAACTTCAGATGACTGCATCTCAGCTAATCATCCTAAGCCTCCCTCTATTTATTGGAGAGAAATGGGAACTACTGGACTTAGTTCATCTGAACTGTTTTAGACAGCCACTTTTAGATGAGATGAATGTCTGATGTAGCACAGGATATATTCCATCCCCTTTCTTGTATTGCCCTTCTGGGAAATGAAGAAAATGGTGCTGTTTCATAACTGCCATATCAACGTTTAAGAAGGGATAAATAATAGTAAGAGGTGACTGAACCTTGGTAGTCCATCAACCCCAAAAGATTCTGATTTATCTGTCCCCATAAATGTGCAGCAGTGTGGACAATGAGTCAAACAAGAGAAGGTACAGGAATGGGATGAGTAATATATGATTGTAGACTAGATTGATCTGAAGTGCTGATGCACTCCATGAAGCATAGCAGGATGGGACAGCTGAAAACTAAAATGTGGCACGATTAACCCACCAAATAGGGATTATTTTGAATTACGAATAGTAATAGAAGTTGAAATAACAATAGAAAAGAATGTGGTATAATGCCATAAATAAGCATATGCAGAGATGACTTGCTTTTTTTTAATTGTTGTGGGGTTTTGATATATTTATTGAGAACTAATTTTAAAACTATTTTTTAAAACCTGCACTGCTAATAAAAACTGGTTCTATATGTTGCGCTGATCACATATACGAATAGTAACAGTTGAAGGATAATGTAAAATCCTGTGTTATAAGTAAAGTTTGTTCCTCACTCTTTGAAATGGCTTGCACTCTCAATTTTAAGATAATTCTATTAAGAAACTTTTCTCCTGGCTATAATGCTTCTGCTTACAGAAATCCGCTGTGTAGCAGTCAACCGAATCTATCAGTTAAAACACTATCTTCTGGAGATTATTATGATACAAAAGTAAAGAGGTACATGGACGACTTCTGACCACATGGACTATATTTTCAATTTGTTTCTAAAAATGAGAAAAGTGAACAAACTGGGTAACTAGTGAAAAACAAGGTCTTCGAGGTCTCTAGCCTGGAATTTACATTTCAATATATATATGTATAATCTCAAATTTTCTCTGCTGTCCTGTGTGTACAAGTCCAGCATCTAAACTGAAATATAATAAAAATGTTAACCTTGGGAATAGTGTGAAAACTACTTGCATGGCACTTCATTTGCATGTAAAGCTACAATCTGTACTAATTAACTACATTAGCAAGGTCTTTCTCATATGTCTATGTTCATGTGAATCTGCACTATGAAATTACTCTCCTTTTCACAAATAGCCCTTTTGGATGTTATCCTATGCTGCAAGAAGTGTGAGACATCCTGAGAGTTCATGTGAAAAGTTCCTGTGTAGCTGATAGGCTTTTTCAGTGCAGTTCAGAAGAATAAGTTCATGTTCTGGAAGGGTTCTTCACTCCTTTGGGTGGGATACCCAGTAGGAGAATCTAAAGTTAATAGCCTAAAGCTTATAGCTGTTTTCCTTCCTTCTTCTTCTTCCCTCTATGGTTGCCCAGTTTTTAGAGGATTATTCAGCTCCTTAAGAAATACACAAAAATCTGTCAGGGAATCCTATTATTACTGTCTAAAGAGAAGAAAACCCTTATGTAACTCCTCACAAGCCATTGCTTTTTAAGGTTAAGTGGTCACTATCAGGTTATTTTGTTTATTTGTTTGTGGATTGTTTTTTGGCTTTCTTTACTTTGTCTGCTTGTTTTTGGTTTGTTTTTTTTTTGTTTTTCACATGGATATTTTCCATGCAGTGTGTGTAGGCTTATTGTTGTTACCAATACTTAAACAAATCAGACTGCAAAACTTTTGCTATAGTAAAACATTAGGGCAGCAAAACCTTTCATCACTCAAGCAAGGCCTAACAAAGTGAGAAAAAATTGAAAAAATATGGAAAGGTGGAATTAATATATTTTTTTCTTCATTTTTCTCTATTGAAAAATAAATCGAGTGCTTAGTTAAGGTTGCTGAAGCTGCCTTAGTGACATTGATTGACTGATTCCATTGTAGTTGGCTGGTTATATTTCAAGGCTAAAACCAAAACTTCTCTGGAGGGTATGGGAATATAGGTAGTAAGCCAAGGATTACAGTTTAACAGTTATTAGATTCTTTCCCATGGATGACTCTCCAGATGCACTTGTATATTGAAGATAAATGAATAGTAAGATGGTCTTTTTTTGTTGCTGTTAACAAATTCAGAAGTGGTTTATAAGATCTCTTTTCCAAGAATGTAAGAGGGAAAATTCAGTGACATACAATCAAAGTGTCAGATTAGCAGAACTGGAAATGTGAATACCATTTTTGACAAAATAAGACAAAAACCCCAAATAGTTGCACAGATTATGTCAATGGGAAATTTCTCGTGGGCTCATATCAAACTAAGCTTTTATGTCTTGTTTTCTCACAGAATAAGCAATGTCAGTTTATTGCATTTGTTGGCATATTCTACTAGAATTATTTTTTTGCTTTTAACTAGGTATTATTTGACCTTAGATTCTTTTTTTTTCTTATCCAGCAATATTATAGCAATTACTGCATTTGAGATTTTCAATGACTGTGCTAGACTGGTGATATTGGTAATGCTACGTGCATTTAAATAGCCAGGTTTTATTTCATTATTAGGGTTAAAATATTGTAAAAGATTTTGCCAAGATACAAAATACTTAGCAGGATTTAGAAAAAAGTATGCCCATAAAATTCATGACTGCTACTCCACAATAAGGTGTGATTGCTGCATTCCAACAAAATGCTATTTTTACTCATAACTATGGTATACAATACAGTGTTCTGATGATTTTTCACTTTAGTATTACATCTAGCAGCCTTTTAGTGTAATTTCTTAAGTTGTACAATACCTGCAGTAAGTGTGATTATTCACATCTCTGTTCACCATTCACTTAAGCAAATAGGCTCTAGTCATTTTGAAAGTAAATGTGAAGAAGATTGCATTTCCATAATTAAAAATAAAAATCAAATCCCTCTTCTGTCTTCATTTTTAAATTGCTGCTGTCAAACTGTACAAATGTACCAAAGAAAAATGATTGAAGTACTTAAAAAAAATCATTCATAATACTTAGTCTTTGATGAATAATAAAAAGGTAGAACATTACAAAATGTTATTTCCTCATTCTAATTAGATTATACAAATCCTTAATGCTTTACATGGATTCACTATTGTATAACAATCATAAGCCCCATGCATCTTCACACTGCTAAGCATAGGTAGGATAGCTAATAAGTAGCTCAACGATCAATGTAATCATGCAATTAAATCTTGAAAAGGAATATGTTTTCCTGGTTGCTACTTAAAAAAAAAATAAAAAATCAGGATTACACTCATTAAAATTAACTATCTCCAGTATCTGTCTCGTGTTGAGATGGAACCTGACCATTTGGCAATATTTCTCTTTGTTAGATCTAGCTGTTACTGTGTTGCAGATTGAAAGTGCGTTTTCTTTGTATATTTTATTTTACTCATGATATTTTCTTTGACTTCCAATTAACATTTATTCAACATTTCAAGGCTCACTGATATGTCCTTTTAAAACAATTGCAATTTTAATAGGGCACAGAGCTGACATTTGTCTACAGATCAAACCAATTTCAAAGTCAGAGTTTTGGTTTCAAATTATGTAGTCTGAATACTGTCTTGTCTGTCTCTACACTTCCTTTAGCTTTAGCAATTGTACTCTGAAGATAGTATGCTTCTGATATGTGTGGATGTGTATCTTTATAATTCATGCAGCTGTAGGAAATGCATATACACCTGCTCATATGTTCCGGAGTAGAAAGACATGGTGAATGACATCCAGAAATGGGTAATATAACTCAGCATAGCTGTGCTGAAGTTAGTGAAGATGTGCTGATTTATGCTTGCTGTGATTCTGAACAACAGGAATAACAAGCAAACTTTTTTTTTCCTTGACTTCTGTGCTTTATTTCTTATGCATCATGAAACATCCAGCACTAGGATTTAATGTTGAGTAGAGCAGCAGTGCAGTAGTGGCATCGTAACTGACAGGTGTGGTTGCTACCAACCCCACAGGTACTGTTCCATGCTCAGACAGACTTATCTGTAAGCATGTGCAAAATGGAAGACCTAGGTTTCAAGTATATACATTTAATATTAGAGTCCAAAGTGTCTATTTTATTCCATGATAATTACTATAAAGACATTTTAGTTTTAAATTTAAAGTGGAATGTTTCTAAAATCTTCTTTTTCTATTTTAAATGAGGCACATCTGAAATTAATACTATGAAAATTAAAACAATCAATCTACTTGCTTCAAGGCAAATAGACAAGTAGACCTGTAAGCAAGTGTGCCATTTATTTATCTCCTTCACTTGTTTGTAAAGTATAATATAAATTTCCACGAAAAATCTGTAAAAATAGATAGCAAAGGAAGCAAAGCAATCATTCCACAGGTATTTGAAAAGAATTGAAAATTAGTGTTAGGAAGCCAGTCTGAGAGATCTCTAATTGGGCATCCAGCTGTGACAGCTTTGCATACTGATTATCCATCGTGTGCTGAGACAAATACACTTTGAAGGAAGTTGTTTCAGTGGACTAAGTCCTCTGATTTCTTCTATAGCAGGCTGGATGATGCTAAGGGTGTCAAAGGGCACGTACTTACTCAATTATTGTATAAAGCTACATACTAAATTGTACAAATATAGATCCTAAATGATTAGTGTTATTGGGCATTACAGTGTTATTTCTGTGTAATGACATAGTTAAAACCAGAAATAAGAACACAGATGCAGGAAGTAAGTAATAATGGCCTAATTAGTTTGGTGTGCTGATATCAGTAAATCTCCCTGGATATTCTTCTGACAAGGTTGTACTATTGATAAACCATCTTTGAGATGAAAGCTCGTATTCATGACAAAGTATTTGGATTCATTAGAAATACATTATCACCATTAAATTGCTCTTGATTGGAGTAACATATTTGAAAATAGTGTCAAAAATTAGGAAGAGGCATGGCTGTATGTCTATTCAGGTTGTTGATGTCCTTCCTGCCTACATCAGTAAGTAATGATTTGTCAAAAAACACACACTCACAAAGCAAAAGGAAACAAACAACAACCCTCCCCCAAAAAAATCACCAACAAATAAACCTTCAAAGAAATACAAATTCATCATTTATCTGTCTAGCAAAAACAAACATTATAGTGAAGTGTGGTATCTACTTAATTATACACACACACATGTATATACAGAAGCATGAGTATTACAGGTGAGAGAGAGAGGAATGAGTTTTTTCTAGGTAGACAGAGGACATAGATTTAACATCTGCAAATCCTTTAAACTTCCAGCTTGAATTTTTGTTTTACTTTTTCAACACAGGTTCTCAATCTCCAGGTGCAAACCCCACAGTCATTAAGTGGGAGCAGAGTGATTCCAGAGATATGCTGTGTTTCAACAATACTAATCCAGTGCCCTTTCCAGCCCAAGTGATTTCTCCAAGTCCGTTTGCTGCTGTTCTTTTTCTGGTCCAGCCTGTGGCAAGGACAGCCTGTTTTCCAGAGGTATACACACACAGGCAACAGAGGTGCACGTGTACACACATGTGACACACTGTGAGGTGCAGTCAGCCAAATGGACCAACAAAGAAAGCCGTGCCTGAAGGGGCAATCCCATGAACACCCATAGCACTCTTGTCCAGCTGATGAGGATAAGAGCTTGGTGGTGGTCATGCAGTGAGGCACATGCACACATGCCAGGGGTCAGGAGCTGCCCAGGCTGTGGTCTGTCCGGGGACCAGACCCAGAGATCTGTTTTCCCATTTGCTGACCCTTGGTGGTCCTGTCCTACATCCACACTCAAACTTGGTATTTCTGATACCATTACCTAGGTAACCTTGGCCTCTTATGGCATTACTAGATATGGCCTTGCAAGGCTCTTCCCTCTACAGAAGATCCCCAGTTCTCCCCTTCAAGCACAGGACTCCCCTTCTCACCACTGCTCTGTGTCCCTTTTGTCACCTTCTCACACTGTTCTTTACTATCTCCAACAATTGTTGTGTTCATCTGTTTCTTGTGGTACACTGAATTAGCTAAATCTGAGGATAGGATGTCTGTCTGCATGTCATAACAAGCTCGCTCTGTGTGTTGTATATTGACCACGTATGCATTCTATGTGTTGCTGGATGGACTTTGTTGCTGCCTTGGGGACTGGCCCTTTTCTTACACATCCAGACATTGTAGAGTGACAAAGTACAGGTTATTCCACTGTTATTTCAATCACCAGTATTGGGATCCTGGGTTCTTACTGATTCCTTTCATGTCTGCTGCCAGAGCACTCCGTTCTTTTCCTTTTCTTTTTATGCAGTTTCTCTACTTCACTTACTCTCAACTCCAATCATCTTGTAGCTTAGTCGCAGCCAACTGACAACTGTCAGCAATTATAAAATCAGTGAGAATATGCTTGCCAAAGCTGAAATTTATTGAGGATGCTCTGCATGTCTCCTGCAATATATGCTAACCTGCCATCATCCCAAATTCCTCCCACATAGAAAATATTCAGAGGATTAAGACCACTCGTACATTTTCTACACTACTGCTTTCCAAATATCTGGTAAAGGGGAATGGTTAGGAAGAGGAATCATTGCTAGTGGTGGTTATAGTCAGTCTGACACTTTGGCAGGGAGACATTAATTAACACATTGAGTCCTTTCTAACCTTTTTTGGACTCCCAACTCAGTAAACAGTTGGTAAACTCAGCAAACTCTCCTTAGAATGAAGAATTTTTAAGTCTTAAAAAAAGATTTAAATTTATGTTTCTGTGAGCACACACATTTCTGCTTCTGTGCTCTATACATTAATTCCAGGCAGGGTTTGCTGAATTATATTTCTTTGTGTTGATGAAAAGCTTTATAAAATTAAACATGCGTTTTAGGACTTTCAGGTCCTCTGAGATAGTGCCACTTGAATTTGGAGCTAGAGGATCTTTCAGATAAACCCTGTGCTTTGGCTATTCTATCAGTAAATATATTTTATAAAGCTCTTTAATTCTCTTTCCTTTCGCAGGAATATGACAGGTCATTTTCTATTGAAAAAATATAGATTTAAGCAACTATTATTTACATTGGTTAAAACCATTATTGTGGCTGTATATAGTATGCAGGATAAATGCTTCTTAAATTAGGGTATGAATGAAGACCCCATGGTACATAGATTCAAAAGCAGAGCTTTCATTCTCTCAAAGCTTACTTAGCGAGATGTGCCTGAGAGATAACAGTAATAACATCAAAATGTTTTATTCAACCAAACATATATGCATTTTTGTCCTCATTTTACATGTTTGTAATTAATCAAGATTACAGTTTAAGTTGTTTTAAATAACATTAATTCAAATGTAAGTTTTCAGTGATTCAAGGAAAAGCTTAGAGACTTTTTTGGATCTTTTGAGATATTCTATGAATAGGAGACAGGGTATACTTTATCACAAGAATACTTTCATGGAAAATGAGAAACTTAGTGTGAACCTGACACGGTCAAAATATGTTGCGTTTTTTTATTCAAAAGCTCTGAAGAATGTT
This sequence comes from Psittacus erithacus, assembly GCA_009867235.2. Classification (NCBI taxonomy): domain Eukaryota; kingdom Metazoa; phylum Chordata; class Aves; order Psittaciformes; family Psittacidae; genus Psittacus; species Psittacus erithacus. Next base: position 67,578 of record WYDI02007059.1, read on the forward strand.
AAGTATTGCTGAAGATGGTGTACAAAGATACTATTCCTAATAGCTATCATGTTAACCCAAAGGCTGTGTCATACCTTTTGTAAATCTTACTATGGAGAAACAAATAACTTTGCTCCATCTACCCTGAGCAAATTGAAAGTCGGTGAGAGGAAGTATGTATTTACATCCTGTCTTGCCACCCAGCTTACCTGGATGGAAGAGGAAAATATCACAATAATGTTGAAGTTGTTTCTGCCATCCATACATTTAGATAGCTTTGAAATACTGAGAAAAGATGAAAGAGCTACTGACAGCTACACAAACCTTCAGCTTTTTATGGATGCTTGTCAAGGTGAAGTAGAAGAGATAAAAAGTATGTGTTAGGTTTTTGATAAAAATGCATATGCTCTCTTAGTGGCCTTAGTAATTCACAGTGGGTCATGGGAGGCGGTCACAGTTTGCTCTGTCTCTGAAAAGTATCTACATTTCAACTGGCTTTCCAGCTAAGTGATCTTTCGCGGTGAAAAGATATCTTTAGATGTGTATCTCTATTTAGACACCAATTGTATATGTATTTATATTTCAGCATGTACGTATGTATAATAAATGACCAGAAAAAGGTGAGAGTTCAACAGAAATTATTTTAATCAGCTTTCTTTTCTACTCGTCATTAACATTTGTTTTTCAAGTCATTATTGCATTCATAGTCAGATCTCCATCTTTATTATACCTTCATTAACCTTTTAAATCTCCTGTCTGTGTACACGAGCCTTTCTTTCTTTTAATTATCTGTTTAAAATTCACAAACGGTAGCTGCTGCCATTTTGGCTTTTTGACATTTTTCACCTGCATACTGTAAGAAACAGATTTAAGAGTCTTGTTCTGCTGTTATATGTTGCATCCTGATTCTAGCTGAAATACTGAGGCTGGAATTCAGTCATTCATTGTCATTCAGGAGTTTTTTGAGTTGTGCTTTTGTGCTTTTTTGGGATCAGCAGACCTCAGCTGAATTACAGTCTTGAATTTTGTTTTGCAACCATGTATTATTTTCTTTGTGCTGTCACTGTTTCTTCCTTTTTAGTATGATCATAAAATATCCCAGCTTGAACATCTTATAGAGGAATTCCATTCCTTTTGGTTTTAGATAGGATCATTTGGTTTGCAAGTCATTCAGTTCTCTTATCTATCACTCAATCTATACTTTTTAAGGCACACTGATCACTCTGCTATCTAGCACACTGATACCTCACAGCAAAAACGAGATAGCAGTACTTACTCCGCCATGCATTATCCAATGTACTTCAATCCTTTTTTCTTCATGTCATCAGCAGTATTTTCAGTTGCTTTTCCTAGAACATCAGGTGTAAAGACATGCACCTTTATCAGTGTTGGTGTAAAATGCTTTTACTTTTTAGTCATCCAAGCAGTTCTTTCTTTTCTCCTAATCATATTATTAGCACTTAATAGCAGTTGCTATGGGAGCTGCAGAACCAAACAGTGACTGAGGCTCAGTGGTAATACATCTGTGTTAAAGGTAACATCTGGTCTTTGCTCCCTTGAAGATAAGAGATGTGGTGAGAGGGATTTTAACTACTCATTCATGCGCTTGTCCCTCAGTACATGGTACTATTCACTGCCAGGGAAGAAGTAGGGTTGCCAAACTTTTGTGATCACATTTAAGGATTAGAAGTGTAAGAGGCAGACTGAGTTTCTGCCATAGCTCCTGTCTAAAGTGAGATGGTTAAAAGAACGCATGGTACTTTTCCTGCCTGTCTGGATTATTCATTAATGGTACTACTCTTCAGCTCATAACCTCCCTTCTTCAAACACCCTCTCTGTTACAAGGAAGTCAGCCTGACTGCAAAAGTCCTTGTCAAAGTCTGCCCTTCATCATCTTTGTCAACTTTCTGATTATTCCCGGCATGCTGCTTTTCTCATAGTCATTCCTTATTATAACACACAGGCAAGCTGCTTGCCAGAATTACCATGAGATAAAACCTTGGATTTCTTTTGCAGGTATCAAAAATCTCTTTAATAATATTCTGTAATTCTGATAGTTGATCTCTCTGGGTGCAGTTCCTTGAAACTTGTACTTTAATAGTTTTGAATGTCTGTTAAAGAACTCCAAAGTTTAGCTCCTGTAATATCCATCAAAAAACTCCAGCAGTGGAGGTGTATATTTTTAACTGTCAAGCTGGTAAAAATTTGTCAGATGTGCATTTGTTTCTTTTTTCCTTGTACTTTATTTTTTTTTTAATAATAACATTGGAATACATATGAATGTGATCAAAGCAACTAAGGTAGCCAAAATAATTCTTTGTCTTCATGCTATAGTCTTTGAACCACAGTTTCTGCAGTATGTGATGTCAATTGACGACCTCATCATTATAAACAAGCTTTTATGTTATACTTAAAAGTTTTCAATCTTATTGTCATACCAATTATTTTTACTTAGACAAAAGGGTCTAATTTTATAGGAAAATAACTGACAGTTTAATAATATTTCACATTTCTACAGTACCATTCTAAGAATTGCTCAGTATTTTACACACATTAATGAATTAAACTTTGCAGTAACCTTATAAGGAAGTGTTATTATCTTTATTATGCTGACATGGAAACAGTGGCATAAGGAAGATAAGAAAGAAATAAATTCAAACAGCTCATTTGGAGTAAGAAAGGGAACAAACCCCATATTCTTAATCTTTCATTTGGATCACTAGGTCATGATTTTTGCTCAAAGACAGAAAGTTTAACCTCTTTTCTTTCTCTGCTGTTCTGGTTTAGGTAAGCAATGTTTTCCCATGCCCTTCTCATTCCATTATTAAGTGAAGGTTTATCTTGCTGTAGTAATCTGTGTTTCTGTCCCTACTCAACTGGCTAAGGAAAAGGTCAGTGGAAAAAGAAGGGGGTGAGAGGAAGGCTTAAAAAATGGTGCTGAAAAAAGTGGTGCTGAAATCCTGTAAAATAGATGCATTTTCCTCCTCTTTCCCCCAGCCTGCTTTCTTCTAAAGCCTACTTAAAAGAATAGGTTGAACAGGCAGCCTTTCATAACTGGAAGACTTACTTAAGATATTTATACTGTGCTATGAATTCTTTCAGATTGATTGGACAATCTGAAGTTCTTGAGATGACCATCCATGCCATGGCTGCATGCAGCCTTTTCAGCATGTCAGCAGTGCTTAGGGCCAAGGTTGATCCCACCTAATGTCAGGAGTTTTTCAAAGGCCCTAGTGTTAGGATCTTAGACTTTTTAAACAGCCTTTGTCATCAGTGGAGAGACATAAGAGCCTTCAAATATGAGAAGTTCTTGAGTTGTGCTGATTTACTTTCTATGGAAAAATGGTCTCTCTCCGTGCATAACAAAGGAGCCTTGGTTGACGGTTCTTCTCATTTAGGGTCATCTTTGAAATGTGTAAAATCAGTGAGGCTTCAGCAAAGATTTAGTTCAGAGAAATGAATGAATGAAGCAAAATTTCCTAGTACATGCAGTGAAGACTATGTCTGACCTGATTTTTCCAAAATGGAAACAAATCTGCCAGTATGTCAATGCAAGTATGTAACATCCTCATGAACACATGTGTAGTGATAGAAGTTTTTCCTACATATACAGGTTAACTTAGTGGAAGGAAAAGACTAGCTGAATTACATCAGGCTCTGAAGTTTCCTTTTTTAACTCTCATGCATAGGATGAAGCAAAACCAACATTGTGAAAAGAGCGGGAAGATGTGCAGAAATCGACAGCTGAGTAAATCACGAAGTGAGAGAAATCATGGGGGTAGCACTGCTGCTGTAGAACTGCTAAGACACCGGTAAATTAGATTTCTGGGTTACATTAGTGACTCAAAGAAAATACAGAAACACTGTTGTTTACCATCAATCCAAGCAGTAACTCTGCAATCTTGTGTTACTATCTTAGCCACTTTTCAGAATAGAAAATATTTCCAGTGTAATATTTTACTCTAAACTTAAAATACAATTACAACTGCATATTAATTTTGAGGACTGTATAATCAGAAGTGCTTAGACTACTGGTAGAACCATTTTCTCTTAGTTATCATCCTTGGAATCTTAGTCTGGATTCTCAAGAGACAAATTCTGTATTTTGCTTCTTTTAAAAAAAAAATGAAGAAAAGTTAAAAAGTACAGAGTATACCTTCCCTTCAGTGCTGTACCCAGGCTTTTAATTTATATTAGTAGCTCCTTGCTCTTCTTACTGTAAATTTGCATGTGTGTCATTAATTGAAACACCATAGGTATTTCAGTATAGAACAAGCTGGAATGGAATATGCTTATTCATTTAGTGAATTTGCTTCAGTTTGTGACAGATAGCTAACAACTGATGAAACTCAGCATAGCAGAAGAAATATGAGACTGAACAGATATGAGGCAGGAGGGCTGTGCTAATTTATGACTTTAAAATAGACAAACCAGGATCTGTTTCCTAGAGAGCCTAGTTACAGGCAATTAGAAATTATATGAAACTGAAGTCTTTTTTAATAGTATCAATTTGCAGTGATAAGGTGGGGCTTTTTTTTTCATTTGCATTGGAACACAGTTGCTTAGCACATATAATAATTACAATTCATACCCTTGTCTATCTTCTTCTTTAACATAATAGCTATTTGCACTCAGGGTGCTTTTTAATGATGTAATTTATGATTCTGAGAAGCAAGTGGAATTTGAATTAGAAGAATATTTGAAATATTCTCTTCTTTTATAAAAAACTGTTTGCTTTTCTGAAAGTTAACATTAATGTAAATTACATGATGAGCAGTCATCACAGTCAGAAGCCACTAATGTCTTGAAAATGTTGCTGAAAACTGTCCAAAAATCTGTCTTTAAGAAAGAACAAGATTAACATTTCATGCAAGCCAAGGAAAATTTCCTTGATTCTAAAATCCAAGTAAATCTTAATGATCTTGTAATTGTACCCAGAAAGGAAACTTTGAGGCAGTGTGTGGCAAAACATGATACTGCTTTACAGGTACCCTAACAGGGGTATCGGAGAATTAGGTCATTATGTTGGACATAGAGAGGAAACTGCAAATAGTCTGTTATTTCCAGAATCTGGAGTAGTTTCTGGACTGTAGGATTTCAGTAAGTGAATACATGGAGTTAAAATAGGTTTTCAGAATTGTATATATATTTATTTTATTATTTTTTGTTGTTGTTGTTGTTCTGTTTTCATACTTTGCTTTTGGTCATCCCTCCTACAATACTGATAAGTGCTTACTTTATATTTTTATGAAGCAATAATCTGCACAAATTCTGGCTGTACTGAGAATTAAGACAATTCAGGAACTTTCTGTCCAACGTGTAGGTTCTTTTTCTTACTGAAACCTTATGCAGATCTGAACTGTGGGGGCATGAGGATCCATCTTGGGATGAATCTGAGCACAGCAGAAGTTTTTTATGATTTTTTTTTTTCATTTATAGAAAATAAAGATTACATTAGAAATTAATTAAAAGGAACTTAAGGCACAGTACTTAATATTCTCACAGGCTTCTTTGTATAAGACACAGTTGCAGAAGAGGAATAGCAGTTTCTGTAAAGGATCATGCATCAGTAGCTACAAATTTTCCTGGTATGCAGCAAGCTGCAGGAAAGCTTCTCAGACCATTCCTATGCATTCTTATATTTTAGTTTCCTCCTAATTGCAGTCTCTTAGGTGCCTTTTTTTTTTTTTTTTTTTCCCCAAGGAAGTTAGATTGAAGTAGGCAGCTTCTGAAAGGGTTTTTCAGTCCATTCTAGACCCTACAGCCATGACATGTTTCAGGCTGGAATCAAAGCCATTTGATGGTGAATTCTCTGATTTTGTGTGTGACTGCTAATTTCATTGCCAGTCTCTGATAACATGGGCTGGAGCCTTGGATAGTCAAAGATTACAGAAACTAGTTTATGCTCAGTAGGCAAAAAATTGGAGCAGGGGTTTCTGAAGCTTTTCTACCACTTGTCACACCACTTGCCGGCCAATAATTTAGTGTGATTGTAAAAACTAAACAACAATTACTTTGTTTGCAGCTCTTTTGTGCCTTTCACAAAACAACAAGCCTGAACAAAGAAAATTGTTCCATGGATCAGGTAGGAAGGGGATGAGAAGAAAATAGTCATATGTGATAAATAGGTACCATGTGGGAGATGCTTGAAGAGATTGTGTCTAGATTAAGGGTTGTCAGAAGATGAAGTCCAAGGAACACTATAAGGTGTTGGAAGCAATAGGAAAGAAATCTTCAGTAGAGATTTTTGAGGCTAATGATGAAAAAAAAGAGGTTGAGGACAAAGAAGAAGGAAAAAAAAAGAAAAAAACAGAAGAAAGATAAATAGCCTCAATTATCTCTTTTAAATATTCCCTGAGATTCTTGACAGAGATGGAAAGAAAAGCTAAAAGTGCAGAGCAGCTCTTACAGGACTGTGTCTCCAAAAAAGAAAAGCTTTAATAACTGTAAGTAACATTTATTATCTCAATTTTTAGTGATGCGCTTGACATATAATCAGTAATACCACAGTTATATCAGGTTGGCCTAACAGTCAATGCTGTACACGAAAGGTGAATGCTCATTACTTTGCTTTTTAAAAATATCTTTCCCAGTGAGCTGCTTTTGATCAAAGACACATAATTAAAGAATTAAACAAGTTTACATCTAATAGACTGCCTGCAGTTCTCCGCCGCATTTTTTACCAAGCAGTTGTCTACTTTACATGATTGTCTATTATACTCATTAAGAAACTGAAGAAGCTGATTGTGTTTCTCTGAGAGGAAAGTAAATGAAAGCTAGAAAAGGTGTGTAATGCCTTAATGAGTGTGGTGCATGCTCACAGCCTGCTTGTTTTCATTTAGCACATGCATCAACTTGTAAATTATCTCTAGCTTTCACGTGGCATAATGATCTTTTGCCATTTTGGTTATGCTGCACTCAGTGGTTGGCAGGTCCTTGAGATGGCTGCTGTTCTGGAAGAGACTTCATTCTCCCTGACAACAAAAGTAACAGTGATTAGTTCAGCTTCTTTGATGGAGTTTTATGCTGTAACCCAGCTTGACATCATAAAGGCAACAGTTTTCTATGTTCTTTTTTCCTTTCTTCTTTCTTTCTCCCCTCTGTCTCTTCTGGAATGCTTTCTGAGCAAGTTCTTTGCTTGTGGAGGAATGTCACATTCTCTTGCACTGATAAATATTTATGCCTGAGAACAGCATAAAGCTCTCTTTTGGATGCTTTCCCATTTTACAGTGTGCTGGCTTTTGGCCTGATCTCTGTATTTAGAAAACACTGTGTATACCTGCATGCCTTCTTGACTCTATTTCCTATTCGTAATGGGTTTACAGCCAGTACTCCCTGAGAACCATAGTGCATATTGCAATATTTTCAATGAATTGTCAGGGTACTTAAAGCAAAATGAAAAATAGGTGGCTTCTTTTCTAGGTGTATAACCACATTTGAAGGAGAACTTTAGAGATATACCTGGAAAGGATACAGTACACAAACCATAAAAACATTTTTTTAGCACTTCAGTGCTCTGATAAGGCTGAACAACTACGACCAGAATTAGAAACAGCAAAAATTAGAACTCTTATTGTGGTATTAATTCAGCCCCATTTCACAATTACAGTTTTTTTTCCTACCCCTTTTCTTAAGTGTATTGCTGAGCTTTGCTTTTCTGCTTATATATTCTTGTACAAATTCCATGTACAACCAGTAAAAATATTTTCATTATTAAAGAAATTGTTCCACCTCTAATAGAATGCTGAAGCTTTCTAAAAGCATTGGTTGTGAAAGCTAATTTCCTTTTTCCTCTTTAAAAGGACTATCAGTCTATTCTGGATGTAGTGGGTGTTCCCTGTTTTCAATAACGTACCTCTAACAAGTCCTTCCATGGGAAAATGCATACCCTCATCCTGCATACACACATGGTGTGCCATTGGGTAGATGGACACTTATGAGAAAGACAAGGAAGATTGGTTTCTATGCTGCATCTACCTCAAGGCTGAGTATACCTCTCCTTGACACTTGTATGAGATTATTAGGTCATGTCTGCTGTCTCCACTTTTGTGTATTATGTTTGCTTTTGAGGTATTGGTATGTGACCAGAAAGTGTGTCTTAAGTTCTTTCCTGGAAGGCTACTGGTGTCTTCTATTGCTAGGGCAAAAAGCATTTGTAGGTTGCCTGACTCAGGCCATCAATACAAGTAAGTATAGATAGGCAGAGCTGGCCAGGGAGCTCCCCAAGCTTCAGACTACTGTTTGATGTCAACTAGCTCAGCCTCAGGGTGGGTTAGGCTGGCCAGCCTTCATGCCTTCATAAGCCACATTTTGACAGCTCCATTTGGACAAGATCCAGAACTATGTGCCGTCTCCTTAGCAGGGCTGCTTTGAGGGGTTGTTCTGAAAGCAGCTCTTAAGTGGGCTGCCAAAATGCTCTTAATGTCTCCTTGGTTGTAGGGCTGGGCTAGGTGTCCAGCTCAGTACCAGCCATACCGCAGTGTTGCCCCTACACCCTGACTGCTTCACTTTCTCTGACAGAGAATTTGGATTATCCCAAAATCTTCATGTCAACAGACTGGCCACACACTGCAGTCCCAGCATGGGAACCAGATGTGAATTGTTTGTGAACTGTATGTGGCTATCTGTTTGTCATTTTGAGACAGTACTGAACACTGACAGTGCTGAGAAAACTCTGATTATGTACCTAATGGTCAGTGTGATCTCTGTGTGTGTATGCACACAAACATACATAGATACTCCTAAAACTAGTTTACAGGGTTGAGGCTTTACTTAAGGGTCACAAATGTTCACTTTGATGTAAGATATACAGTGTGGCCACTTGGGCAGGAACCTTCATGTCAGCATTTAGATTTAAATAAAATGTTAGATGAACATTTATTCTAATGCAGTTGGTTTTGTATTGTTATTTTCCTTTTTATTTTCAAGTAAGAGAGAAATGTAGATTGTTTTGCTTATTTCAGAATTTAATCATCCTTAATTGGGGGTGAAATTATTATTTTACGGATACGACTGGTTGAAGCTGGGGTAAAATTCTAACTTTTTTACTAATATTGTTGTTTTGCTGGGTAACTTGGTTGATATAATTCCCTTTGGAAGAACAGGTTAATAGGCCAAGAAGCATATTAGTGTGTGCTGTAATAAAAATATTGTTGCAGGGGGAAAGAGAGGGATTCATTTAGAAAAGGAAAGAGGAAGAAATTAAGTTATGAAATATGTAAACCAACAAAGATTGGAAATACTTTAACATTACTAGGCCAATTATTATTAATTACTCAGAGTTGCATTTTTCCCTGTGTCTGATGCAAAAGCAGGATTGGTCTGTTTGGTTTTCGCAGACTATGGCTATGTGTTTCAGTGACTCAGTTAAAATTTGCTTCATGCAAATTGTTCCAGGAGCAGATGTGCCTGCTGAACTGGGCAGAGAAAATGCACAGCAAGGTCACAAAGAAGATGGTTCTGTATTATGCTCTGCAAAAATTTTAGCAGATCATCACTGAGCATGTCCAGATGTAAAATTTCAGTCACTGTCTGGTTTATTTTTGTGTTGTATTTTCCATTTCCTGCATTCCCATCTCTACTGATGGGTGAAATCAGTTCAGTTCTTCCCCTGCCAGCCAAGCAAAGTATCAAGCTGCAGGCTCTTGTTGATTTCAGTATTTTTTTACTTTTTTTCTGGAAAGAAAATAGGGTAGGTACAATGTATATGAGTTTTTAAATCAGGAGAGTTCTCTTATCAGTCAGTCTGATATTGAGGGATTGAGGGAGATGTAGCTATGGTATAGAGCAGTTTGCACACAATGTGCTGTGGTTGCTTCACTATAACGCTCTGCTAATCATGTTTCCACCCCTCCCAATCACTGTATCTCATCATGTCAAATTAGTGAGTGTCAGGAAGACATTTCTGATTTTTGTTTAAATTACATTTGGGCTGAGAATGAGCTTTGACAGTTTAAACTGAAGCTGAATTTTTTGAAGCCATTAAAATCTGAAAACAAATGGAAACCTTTTTGCAATTTTAAAGGGTCAGAGATAGCTTAAAAAAAAAATCTGCCTAAAAAATAAATAAGTAGAGATCACCTAAAATTATAGTAACTGCAAAAGGCCTGAGGGGAAAATAAGATGCCCTCTCAGTTTCTTGTTTTTCAGAACCTGGTCTTGTATCGCTTTTCCTGCTTCTTTAGGGGGAAAATAACAAAAACAAAACCAAAAAAGCCAGAAAAAAATTAAATATAACCCAAAATACATCATTATGTTCTTACAGGGTTCGTAGAAACAGTGAAAGTGTCCACTGTATTTTTAAGCTATGTTTTAGTTTCTCACTTTAAGTAAGAATTCTTGTAAGTAAATAATTGCACAAAAGAGATTACTTCCTGACATTAAATATTACTTGTAGGAAACCTTGGTTCTAATATGTGTAGTCTTTCAGGCAGCCCCCAGATTTTTTATATGTTGTATCATATCTGAAAGAAAAATAAATGGGATTTGAGACACTGAAAATCCTGTCTGCTTGTATTAGGAAAGACATTTTTCATTTTCAAATTTTATGCACATATGAGCTAATTAAGAGTGTAATATGAAATAAATCCATGGCAGTGCAAATGTTTTTCTTGCAAGCACAATAGCTTGAGTGATTTCCTGTAGATTTTTAGAAGAATAAATGTGAATCTCAGGCACTGCTCTTGCACTCATTTATACTGGCATAATGTATTACCAGAGGAAAAAAAATGCAAATAAGCAGGGAAACAGGCCTATAAAGTTCCTGACTGTTGTTCTATTGTTTGCTTTGTTTTTTTCAGATCACTTAAGATTGATAAATTTCAGCTCCCTTCTTGGCTGAAATGCATTTCATATCGATTGAATGACTATCCGTTGAATAAAAGAGGTATCATTGGCAGAATTTCTAGCTAGACATCTTGCTGTTGATTAGGAGACAGGCTGCTTGTATCTGCCGGATAAAGAAAAAGACTCTGTGTTTCCAATATAGCTTCATCCTGGACTATTATTTCTTTATTAACTTGTTAAAAGAGAAAAAGCATCTATGAAGCTTTTTTTCTTTTTTTTTCTCCTTAGGCATCCATGCACAAAATGAGCATGAGCTAAAAGGGAAAAGAAGGGATTGAAGGGAAGAAAAGGAGCAAGTGAACAGGGAAATGAGTAAATCATAAAACAGACAAAGAATATCAGTGTTTTTTTGTATTTCATCCGTGCTTTCAAAATCAGGAGTGACCTTTCTGAAAGCTGAAATGAGTAGGCATCTTCAGCAAGGTTCATTTGAGGAAAAAATGGGCAGTTAACAAAACACAGTAGCAGTGACTATGCAATATCTCCTCAGGGACTTCTGATGAAGTCAAGCGAGATAATTTTATATTATATAAAGAATATTAGATCAAATCTTTTGGGTCAAATATCTTAAGACTCTTACTGAGTATTTTTTCCCCTGTATGATTGTGGGATGCGTGACTGATCACCTTTCATATAGCAGGCTAGCACTCAGATGGTTTTAAGAAAGGCCTTTAGGGCTATGGAGCTGTTTCTGTTTGACAGTCATGGGCTGGATTCCCTCATTTATATTTAACTGTAATCATCAGCTTTGAGAAGAGTTTCTAATTTTAAACACATGGTGCTCCCCCCACCCCCTCCTTTTGTCCTCAGGAAAGCTATAATTTGCTTGGGTGCATCACTACTTTAACAACCAATGCAGTTAAGCCCAAGAGTGGGCATCACATGAAAACTGTGCTGCCAAAACCTGTTACCTGCTTGTCTTCGTGTTTGTTTGCTACTGGGTTTTGGTACTTTTTTCCTTTTTTGAAATGACTTCAATCATCTAAGCCAGATTCTACCATTGTTGTTAATGGCCTTGATAAAATATCATCACTTTAGTATGGGTATTATAATAGCTAAATATCTTTCTTACAAACTTACCTTAAAGTTGAACTAATCAATGTCTAAACAACAAACTAGAAGTGCAATAAACTGTTATTTCTTGAACTGATAAAGAACCAATTGGCTGTCTCTTCTTGAGCTATATATGAAATAGAGGGGTTTTTAATTCCAAAACTCAATATCCACTTTTGCTTTAGCAACATTTTATCCAGACTTAAGTCAGATACCCACTTCTTAATTAATTGACTACGTATCACTAAAAGGTTATGTATAAACAAAACTTTACTGCAAAATTGTAACATTTGCTTAGATGTCTACATATTTAAACACCAAAAAGCTTTGTAAACTGTCTGCCTTTACTCTTAGTACATTGGTTACTCCAGAGGGAGGGAAGAGTGAAGGGCAACAGCGTTGGTTTGTGTTTGTACAGATTGTTATCCTTTTAACAAAGATAAACACAAACCATATGAATCCATATGTTTGGATTTGTTGCTGCCACATTAATTATACATGCGCTCACAGTGTAACACAGTGCAAAATAATTGAAGATGATATAAAGAAGGAATTTCAGGACTGGCATGTTTCTCTTCAGTTAGAAATCCCAAATCCTAAACTGACTTTTCCAAGAGTATCTTTTGTTCAACAGTCTGTGAGAAAAACCATTAAGAAAACATTTCCTTAGTATTAGTTTCACCACTGGCTGTAAGAGCGTATGTCAACTACAGAACTGAAAACCAGAAGCAAGATTTGTCAGCTTTGTGAAACATGTATATTTGTTTGATTGTTTGGCAACCATTTTGTGGTGGGGCAGATTATTTTGTTGATAAATCTGCCACAGAACCTAAATACTGCAATGTTCAGTGTTGTGGTGAACCTACCTAAATTTTAGTGTCTTACTGTCTAGTTTGTAGTCAACAGCCATTCAGAGTAAAATAAGTCACTTCATTTGACCAGGTGAATAACTCTCTAGACTCTTTGGATTGCATGGACAAAGGGCTCTGCTCACTTACCTCATGATAGGCACCTAATGCACCTGAGATGCTCTGCAATATCACCAGCATCAACCTGAGGTTGTCAGTTTCGTCAGGAGACTTGCAGGACTTCTGTACCTTTTTGAATCACCAGCTGGAAGCCAGGCAACCTAAGGACACTTCAGAAAGCACTAGATACCTGTGTGTGAGTAGAAGTATGGATTCAGATATCCAACTTTGTTCTGGAATTTAATTCAACTCAAAATCTGCCTAAATACATGTGATAGTGCAGTGTCAAGTTCTGCTCATACATATTGTTGGGATCCTCGATATTTGATTTTTTGACAGAGTCCAGTAATTAGTCCTGACAATTTGAAAATAATCAGCCATTCCCTCACCTGCATAACATACTGAAGCCCTGTGGTTACCTTGCTCTCCTGTTGATGGTCAAACACATTGTGTAATATTGTTATGCCTGAGGTGAAGCAACATTTTGAACCTATATATTTCAGGGTGGAAGGAATTCCTCAGTCTTCAGGCATGGATTGTTTTAGGGTAAGGCTATCCCAGTCCTTTCTGCTGCAGATGTTCCACTTGGTAATTATTTTTTTCAATAGTCATTCAAATAAAGAAGGCTGTAGAGAAGAGGCAGTCCAGATCCAGGTTTTGCTTCATGTTAGTGCAGGAACTTGCAAATAGGGATCCTACCTCTCTCTTGACTGTCCCTCCCATGGAACCCTTTGCTGTTGTGTGTGTGCTAACAAACAAGATCACAGGTGATCTGTTCCTGCTGCAAAACCTGTTCCATCATGTATATTTTACATACACTTACTTGAGTGTGATAACATCTGAGGTGCAAAAGAAATGAACTGGCTGATCTGCTGAGGTTTGGTTACCTCAAAGACGTCTTTGGCATATCAAGACTTAGTTGTATGTATCTGGCAAAAATGTTGTCTTCTCTGGGGCTTGAGACAGTTATAGGATTAGGGAATAATTTAATGCAGAGATGTACAGGAAATTTTAAATGGCTGTATCAGACACCCTCGAGGTCTTTCCACTGATCCGAACTTCTGAGCATCTCACTGGCATCTGAACAGATCTTGCTATGGATTTAGACTTAATTCTGCAAAAGTAAGTACATGCTCAAATTATACTGGAACTTCTATTTCTGCGTCAGCTTGTAAGTCACACTATACTCAAGCAAATAAATAAGAGATACATGTTTGACTGACTTTGAAGACCCAGTTTGTAGGCACTGATAAATGCCACACAGATATAAGACTACTGAAAAATAATCAATTAATTTGAGAAATGTAGGTACTCAACAAAATTGGGCCACCTAAATTAAGTATAGTGCCTAATTATGTAATTAACTGATTGCATTTAGATTGCCCCACTTCTAAAACATTAAACTGAAAGACTCCTTTCCTTGGTTTCCCTATTGGTAAAAATAACATCCTGGTTTGATGTCCTTCAGAAATACTTAACTCAATTGGACCTTTACAGAAATCTATAATTGTATATCTGAATACAGTAACAAAATGCCTGTCTGCAGATATGTACAGGAAATTTTAAACGGCTCTACCAAATGCCCTTGAGGTCTTTCCACTGATCAAAGCATTACTTGTGTTTGTTAGTGGAGAGAATTCACAACATACATCATTAAACCTCATCATCTGTCTAACCAAAGAAATCATTTAAGCAGACAGAAAGTGTTCAGCTTCTTCATTGTTACTAGGGGCAATTTTTATTGGAATCATCATAGGGTATCCACATGCCTAAAAAATTCATTTTGCTGTCAAACAGCATGTGTAAGTGAAGTAGCATTTTCTTGTAAAGATTACTGCAAATTGATATAAATTAAGGTCTGCTTTCTGAGAAGAATGAAGTTAATCGAAGTGGGATTAAAGCTATAGGTTCCTTTCATTTAGTAGAGGTGCTTCACTGATTTGTTAAATAATGGGTTATTTGATGTACTGTATGGAGGGTGATGTAGGTCACTTTCAGCATGCAGTGCTGCAGATTTAAAATTAAAAAAAAAGGAAAATACAGTTTCCTAAATACCACGTAGGAATATTTGTAACAAACACATCCCTTCTACTCCTTCCTCCATGATATTTTTGCATTATTTCAAGACATGTGTTTCTTTTATATTCTTATATTATTTCACAGACATAGCATTCAATTAGAAAAACCTCACAGGAAGATGGCTTTTAATTTCTTTCTGTCTTATCAGAAAGTATGTTAGCACCATCTCATCTGACCAAAAGGTTTCTGGGGGGTAAGTAAGAAACCTGAAATTGTTTCCATGACATTAAATTATATTTCTGTTGGTGGGCTCAGAATGTTTACAGTGATATTGTCCTTCCATCTGTTTTGTGTGGTTTTTTTGGTTCGTTTTGTGTTTTCATGCTTGCAGCTTCTATGCTTTTCTGTATTCTTTGTTTTTGGTTTTCTTTGCTCTTGAAAAAATCCTTTGATACTTGTAAAAAGAAACAGTGCTTCAATTTGCTGACTTTAGCAGATTATTACTGCTCATGGAGCTTTTGTAAGTCATCAGCTTCTGTTTAAATCCAAGTTATCATGTGTAAGCCTCAAAACTCACACATCTGAACTGATGTGAAAGAATGAGAGCTCAATTCAGTGGCTAAGAGAAAACAAGGGTGAGCCTCAGCTCTCAGTTGAAAATGTCTGTGCTAAGGTATCTAAATTCAATTATCTACATGTCATAAGGTGTCTAAGCTCCTGTTATAGTTGATGGAGCTCTAGTATTTGATTTAGTTGTCCACTTACGGGCATTTTTTGCAAGGATACTGCAATGTTCAAAGCAGTGAGGTTGGTCTGACAGATATGGGATAAAATGAGCAAGATGTGTGCCCTTCTGGAAGGCATAGGATGTATGTCTGTGTGTGAAAGATGAAGCAAACCCTGCTCTAGTCAATGGAGAGCAAGGAGAAATTGAGTTTATCTATAATTAGGTGTCTACTTTAAGGTGAGCTGAACTGTCTTGAACTACCTGGCTATATTAATTACACTTCACTGATTATATTGGGAACTCTGAATCCCACACTGTAAGACATCACAGGACACTATTTCTGTTAATACAGATTTAGACTTCTGTTGATTGTTTCAGCAGAGAGACAAAGGCTGGCTATAGGTTTTAGCACAGAGATGAAAGAGGATACTGGAAACACACCTTCTGTCCAAGAAGGGTGTCTGATTGCACGCAGATAAATGTTCAGGTACATTAGTAAGGATTATAGAGGACTTTGTCAGCAGTCTCATATATTTTGTGGGGTAAAGAATCTAATTCATGTGGAAATAGTTTATAGAATCATGGAATCATTTAAGTAGAAAAAGACCTTTAAGATCATTGAGTCCATTGACTGCCAAGTCCACCACTAAACTGTGTCCCTAAGTGAGTGCCACATCTACACCTCTTTGCTGAGAACCTGAATCAACAATGATGTTCAATTCATTCTGTTCAGGAACGAAGTGCTTTGGCTCAGTGTTTGTCTCAGTTTTAAAATATGTAATGTGAAAACACCGTATGTTTATTGCACTGATTTTCTTGACAAAGTGGTATATTTACTCTGAGAAAGTAGGAATTTGCTTGCACAGTCAATCAGTTCATATTCAATACTAGTCATTTGTTTATGCAATTCTTATTATAAAGTTTACTAACGGAAACATTTGCAAAGGGTTTTTTTCCCCATAATATAATATAAAGTAGCAATGAAAGTGAAGAGTAGCAATAGTTGTATATATGTGATTTTAAAAAATAATAAAAAGTTTGGTAAAAAACGTTGAATTACAGATGCCTGTTTAAATGAGGTATTTCAGTTAATTATAGAATTTCATTTTAAATTATTTCTAACCTGGATAAGTATTCACTGTCAAATTTTCTCACATATCAGTGTAATGAGAATGTGATAAATTCTAGCTTGGAATTATAATTTAATTTTATCAGGCAAAACATAAAGAAACTTTGCTATACATAAAACCTTAATGAAAAAGAATTACCTGATAAGCTGCTCTAGCTTAAGTTTGTATTTATGCATCTGTCATGGTTTAAGCCCAGCCGTAACTCAGAACCACACAGCTGCTTTCTCACTCCCCTCCTTCCTCCCCCCCTGCTCCCAGAGGGATGGGGAGGAGAATCAAAAGAAGGCAACTCCCACAGGTTGAGGTAAGAGCAGTCCAGTGACTAAGGTATAACACAAACCACTGCTGCTGCCACCAATAATAATAATGATAGGGAAATAAGAAGGGAAGAGAATACAACCACTCACCACCCACAGACTGATACCCAGCCCGACCCAAGCAGTGATCCCACCCTTCTGGGTAACTGCCCCCACTTTATATACTGGGCATGATGTGCTGTGGTATGGAATACCCCTTTGGTTAGTTTGGGTCAGGTGTCCTGTCTCTGCTTCCTCCCGGCTTCCACTCCTCCCAGGGCAGACCATGAGGCTCAGAAAGTCCGTGGTCAGAGTAAACATTACTGAGCAGCCACTGAAAACATGGGTGTTATCAGTGCTGTTCCCAGGCTGAAAGTCAAAAACACAGCATTGCACCAGCTACCAAGAAAGAGAAAAATGACTGCTACTGCTGAACCCAGGACAGCATCCTCATATCAGATGGCACAAAAATTACAGAGCTTTGTTATCTCTTACAAGGAGATTGTAGAGATTAATTCATTATACTAACAATTTATATCAGGGTATATAAAAATAATTCAATTTGCATTAAAAAAAATCTATATATCTAAAGCTGTGCACAATGCGTTTCCTTTTCCTTATTGCCTCAAAATGTTCTTATTCAAAAGCACACATTAATTATTCCAGTTTTGAATACAGTGTGATGCTAGCACATGGTATTTTAGGGCAAAAGACTCAACATTAAGCCTATATAAATGAATCTACTTTTCCATTAAATTGTTTCTGGAAAGCACAGCCAATTTAGTAGACGGCTCTTATAGCTGTTTTCAGGCAAAATGATACTGGCTGTAAATGGACATTTTAATCTAGGAATTGGGATAGCTAGCATGGTTTGAAAACAGGATTTATTTCATCATCTAAGAAAGGGTTATGCAGAATGTGCATGGAGAAGTTAGTCATCAGAAACAGTGCTTTGGGGTAGTGCTGCTTAGATTGTATGAGCTGAAAGGCTGTCCGAAGCCTTGTGACAGAATGAGCATGTCTTGTTTCCCTCAACTGACTAAGGGCTGAGGTCTGTCTTCCTTATTGATGAGCATTCAATGCCTGAAATGGTTCCCATTACTAATGGGAAAAGTGGTAACAAGATATAATGAGAAGTGAGTGTTGTTTCATTATTAAAGTGCATTTTGTAAAAAGACTCCATACTCACCTCAGTGTGAGGACAGTCTTAACTTCTTTATTCACAGCAGCAGTCTTACTGTGCTGTTTCATTACCACATTGTGACACAGTGTTAGGATTCACAGTACATGCCCTAGTTTTCTCTCCCTCTGAAATTGTATAGAGATAGTCATGGTTCACAATAGCTGCATCAACTCACTTCATTCCATTGAAAAATCTCATTGCTTGCCTGAGATAATGGACAAAAAATTCCAATTCAGATAAATATAAGGAAGAATTAATCACCTGATTAGAGCTGTCAAAAAGTTAAGCATATTTTTCCATTAGTTGCAATGATTCTGGTTCAAGTTTCACATATAATAAGATTCAGATGCTACTGTAGAAGTTAGTATCTTTCCATAGTTAAATGTAGGTCTGTAAGTACTCTGACTTACTGTATGTTCCTCACAATATGTGAATTATACGGTGTTAATGGGAACATTTGTATATTGATTATTTTTTCAGAGACTGGGTTGTCAATTCACCCAATAGCCAGTAATTTTAATCATTCACTTTCTAGTGTGTAAAAGCTGATAGTTCAGTGTGAAGGGATGTTCACATTTGATGCATGATGTTGGTATGTCTTCCCAAGGTATGGGAAATGGCCTGCCAAAGTCTCCTGGCATGCACACTCATTCAGGCAGACCTTTCCATCATTTCTAAGCATCATTGTTCACAATTCTTGGCCTGCTATTAGGTGTAAAATACATCTTGTTCTTAGAGGAATGACTGTATTTGCAAGTCATAATTGAAGTAGGTTATAGTTTAATCTTTAGGTGAAAGTCACAAGTAAATGTGTTTCATTAAGATGACAATAACATTTAGGGATACTTGCAAAAACTGGAGAAAAACAATAGGTGGTTTATAATTTCTTATTATTAATAAGTATAGTAATTAAAAATATTTTCAGTAGTTAGTAATTCTGTTTCCTTGATTCAGATTCTTTAGGAGACTGAAAGCAAAGTTTTAAAACAAATGACATAACCACTGCGATTTGACACAAACTACGTAGAGACACAGACTATGTGGAGACATGCAAAAACCACTGTATTTATTAGTTCATTCCAGGATGCATGAGCTACACAAGTCAGCTGGGGCCCTTCCATTTGAAATCAAGGCAAACTACTAAAAATGCCCAATCCTTGTTTTCACTAATGATTTAGCAAGTCCTCAAAACAACATAAAATGCAGGGATAATGAATCAAACATTCTTATGTCTGGAAAAGCAGTGAGTATATCATGTGATGGCTGCCATGTTACCTTTTTCACAACACCTCTTCCCTGCTTGCTATAAAAAGCAGAACATGGTTTCTGCACATGTTATATATGATGGAAGAACCCAAAGGGTCTATGCCACAGTTTTTTTGTGTTAGGAGGCATCTGATAAAACGCAAGGGATTTCAGGGGGGTAGGGTGGGGGAAGCATAGCCTCTAGGCAAAGGCAATGATGACGATCTTCCTGCTAGTGCTGCAAGGTTTCTAGATATTGCAAATCATTTAATCAAACTTTCCCACAAAGTGACTAGTGACAGTCTTAGGTTATTTGTACCAGCTCCAAGAAGTGCATGACACATTTTTCAGGTGTTTCAAGTTACCTGCCATTGGAAAAATTCTTGAGCTTTATAAGGCAATGTCCTGCTGTGGTTACAGATCCTGGTCTTTGTTGCCCATCTGAATCCTTCCTATGCTGTGTTCTTCCCTTACCTTCTGCCAGTTTTCTCTCTTTCAGCTTTTGGTAATAAGAACAGTAAATTGTGAGGGAAACCATTCTTTGGAATGGGGGTGCTATCCTGAGCCATGGAAGATCTCAGAGATCATTAATATGCAGACAAATTATGAAGAAAGGGAACATGTTCAGTGAAGAGTGTATCTTTAGAGAATTTAGCATCCAAGCTCCTTAATTTGCTAAATGAAAACAGTTTTTTTTTTCTTTTCAAATTCATGTGTGAGTTGTGGTTCTTTGTTTATTTGGGGTTTTTTTCCCCCACAGGACATCTCAGACATAATTATAACATCTGAATCCACTATGAATTGCCTGTTGAGGAACGCAGAACTGTTAGAAATTCCCAATAAACAAATGGAGGACATTTTTTATTCTTAATACAGATGACATTGTGGTTTTTTTTTTCCTAATTTCACTGTTAGATACACTCGAAACAATCTTTTTAAACTTTCCAGACCCCACAAGCCCTAGGCAATTATGCATTAAGGAAGTCTTCAGGTTGAGTATTTTTCTTTTAGGTGTTAAAGTATTTTATTAAAATAGTAGATTATGGAATACTTCATGAATATCCAGAGCTCTTACTTTCAGTCATCGTAATTTGAGGTATTTAAATTTGCTTTTTTTCTGGACCACTTTGACAATCTGTTTATTAACACCACAATCTACAGAACATAACCAGGGCTCTTCGGAAAGGAGAGAAACTTAGTTGTTCAGGTAGAACGATTTCTCATTCTTAGACAGAATTCAGTGAAGGAGGGAAGCCTGAGGAGGAGGCTATCATAAACTGAGGTTTGTTTACTCTTTTAAAGGAAACATATGGAGGTAATGAATATACATGCATATGTCACTTTAGAACTGGGTGGAGTTACCAGTCGCTTACAGAGGAAATCTACCTTGCTGTTTGAAGAACTCCTCATTTTTCTTATCTTTCTGAATTCTATAATCAGGTAAAGGGCTTAGGATATATTGTGGGGATGGGAAGTCTAGATTATCACTGAACTAATGCTGCCTCTGCTGTAGACATCTCCTGCTCTAGCTCTTCCTCAGTTGTCTATTCTTGAACTATTAGTACTTTCTTCAGTATTATAGTTACACACAGTGAGATGCCAGAATTTCTTGGCTGAGTCACTGGTTTTCAATTTCCATTCAAAATTAAAATAGATTTTCTCTATTTTTTTTTCCTCTTAAAAAAAACCAAAACAACAAACACAGCAACTCTGGGAGCACACATTCTTATTTGTAAATATTTGTGTAGTGCTTAACAAGTAGAAGCAAGTCCAAATATACTCGTGATTTTTTTTCCAACATAATTGAGTTAGAGATACACTTTCTGTTTTTCAACTGATGCTGCAGACAAAGTTGTATGTACATGTCAGGTTTTTACTGACATAATTTATGCCAGTCAGAAGAGCCTCTAGCTTGTACAGACCTCCAGTACATACAAAGTGTATATGCTATCTGGGTAAAAGCATGCTATAATAGCTCCACTGTTTAAAAGATTGATTGATATAAATAAACCAATATATTAATAAGCAAAAATGTCTTCTGGTATAGGCAAAGCTCAAGTCTCTGGTTTTAAGAACATTTGTGGTCCCTTTGACATTAGTAAAACTATCAGGATATATAAAGATAAGATTTTGTAGGATGGAAGACAGAGTGAAAATGTTTGCATGTAAACCCAGTTTCAAATCATAGAATCATGGAATAGTTAGGGTTGGAAAGGACCTTAAGATCATCTAGTTCCAACCCCCCTGCCATGGGCAGGGACACCTCACGCTACACTATGTCACCCAAGGCTCTGTCCAACCTGGCCTTGAACTCCGCCAGGGATGGAGCATTCGCAACTTCCCTGGGCAACCTGTTCCAGTGCCTCACCACCCTCACAGTAAAGAACTTCTTCCTTATATCCAATCTAAACTTCCCCAGTTTGAGTTTGAACCCATTACCCCTTGTCCTATCACTCCAGTCCCTAATGAAGAATCCATCCCCAGCATCCCCATAAGCCCCCTTCAGATACCGGAAGGCTGCCATGAGGTCTCCACGCAGCCTTCTCTTCTCCAGGCTCAACAGCCCCAACTTGCTCAGCCTGTCTTCGTACGGGAGGTGCTCCAGTCCCCTGATCATCCTTGTGGCCCTCCTCTGGACTTGTTCCAACAGTTCCATGTCCTTTTCA
>WYDI02007060.1:0-11163 GCA_009867235.2 Psittacus erithacus
AGGACAGGTTGTGGGGGGAAAACAAGCAGGCTACATGCTTTGTCTAATTTACGACTAAGCTTAAACCACAACAGTTCGATAAAGGGGGAAATCAGAAAACATTCAGAATTCTATTTTTACTTTGACAGTGGACTGTTGAGTGTTTAGAAAAAGTGGAATGGTTTTCATTGAGATTCTTTCTAGGTAAATAACATTGGGTTATCCAGAAACTCTGTCTAAGTATTTTTCTGATGTAAATTTTATATCTGTTCTGGTATAGCAATTAGATAAGCATATTAGTTAATTTCAACAATTATTTACAAAGAGATCCATCCAAAAACTTACAGTTTTAAGAGGAGGACAGGGAAACAGAAATGTTTCTATTGAGTAAATCCCAATGGATCATTGGCCAAGAAAAAAATTACCACAGCTGCTAGCAATGAAAAACTGGATCAGTTTTTAAAACCTTCAGGGGGAGGTGAAACTGAACACTGGTACTGGATTTTATTTTACTGATGAAGTGATCACCTTCTTAGTTGATGAATGAGAATTTGTGCATCATGTTAACTAATGCAAAATTGACAGAAATTCCACATGTTGATATAAGGCTGGACTTTTCAGAGTAATGTGGCACCAACATCAGTTTTGTCAATATCATTACAATACATGGGATCACAGTATGAAAGTCTGGAATTTTATTAAGTAAATTATGTACACATTGTAATAAATCCCCTCTCTGTGGGTATGCTCTCTAGGGTTTTTGCCATTCTGTGACTCCATCTGGATATTTGTAGTCCTCATTCAGATTCCTTTTTAGTAACTGCAGTGGTGAAGAAGCGTAGGCTTTCTTACTATAATAAAATAATTCAAGGAACTGTTACGTAATGTTCTTAATTCTTTTAAACATTATCCTAGGATTAGGACCTGTTTTATTTTGCAAATTTGATTAAAAGGCCAAACCATTAGAGCTGGGTTTGAACAGATTAAAATCTGGTTTTTATGTTGATCTATCTGCGTTTATTTGAGGTGTTTATCGTAAGACATATATTCTAAAGATTTCTGATAATATTTTAAAGGTATTTCATTTGATAGCCTGGATGATACCATTTCTAGGTTTTCAGGTACTAGATATAAAGAAAATTGGCTGGGTTGTGAAGTGCCTTTCACCATAACAAAAAATCATAAAAGAAGTATAACTGTCTTGATCAACTACAAAAGCACTGAGTCAAATTCACATTCATCATATTTTTCTGTGTCACTCTTCTGCTCTGTAAAGGAGATTGACCCATACAAAGTATGGTCTGGAGTACTAATACAGCCATCTTTCATGGTCCCTAAGGTTGGTGGTTATGTTGTGTTCTGCCAGTCAAGGCTGCAGAAGGGAATTGTTAAATCCATAACCCTGACTTTGGTATTTTAGTGAGTTATGTTCTTTGGAATAGCATTTCCTTTCATCTAGTTAAAGTGAAGTTGTAATTATTTTGCAGGAAGGCTATGATTTCCATCTGCAGACTTTCTGCAATTCCTGAATATTTGCCAGCCTTTGCTTTTCATAAATTAAGACCATTAGCGTAATTTAAATGTCTGCAAAATATGTGACATGTGTATGGTTCTAAAAACTTTTGAGTGTAATCTTGCAAAACATTACATTCTGTTTAATACACATCTTCTTGCCTTTTTTTCCCCTAATAATTGCTTTGCTTGGAATAAGAACATCTGTCATTTTAGTTAAGAGTTTTACATCCTTAGCATTTACTTTAAAACTTTTCACCTATCCTTACATTTTCCCTCCGTCTTCTCAAATCTGTAATGAACTCACGAGCAACTTGATAATTGATTAAAAACATCAGTTTGAATCTAGGTTTCTCTGAACGACAACATATGACAGAGAGAGAATAATGTAAATTTAAACTATCCAAGTAACTTTAATTTATATTCAAAAAAGAAATCCCAAGTTTATTTCTTTGATTCTAAGTTGGATTTGTGCAAATATTTCA
This sequence comes from Psittacus erithacus, assembly GCA_009867235.2. Taxonomy (NCBI): domain Eukaryota; kingdom Metazoa; phylum Chordata; class Aves; order Psittaciformes; family Psittacidae; genus Psittacus; species Psittacus erithacus. The sequence continues at coordinate 1,977 of WYDI02007060.1, forward strand.
GGAGAACATTCATCAGAAGATTTTGCTGGCAGAAGAAGGACATTTTGTAAGAACAAAAAAACTTGACGGAAAACTCGCATTTACAGTCAAAATATTACTATCACTTTTTTCCTGGCACTGTCACAGCCAAACATGCTTTAGATTCTGTCAGCAGCATGAACTGTCCTTGAAACTTTGTTATGCCATTCCTAACAAATGTTGAACAGGGTATAAGGGAATAGTGTATCAAACATGATGACACACATTCTGAGTCGTAATTACCAGTGGAAATTTCCTACTCTGTCTTTGGGCAGAGAGGTCAGTAAGGACTTTGAGAAAAGATACCACGGTATGAGTTACCATTAATTATAGTGACCAATTCGATTGTTTAAAGTACATGGAAGACTATATCACTAGGAAATAGAAATAGCTGACCTTACAAAAATATATGTTAAAAAGAGTAACTCTAGTATTTTGTGGGGGTTTTGTGTTGGTTTTTTTTTACTACTTTTAGGACCATATGCTCATTTCTAAATACATTTTATGCATTTTTCATATAATAATAAAATAATGCATATACCATGTCTTTATTTTGTCATAAGCATTTTTTTCTGTCAAAGCTCCTGTAGTTTTGATCCACGCTATACAGGAGTAATAAAGGCCAAGGTTTATCTGTGAACAGGGTTAAATGGATTAAACTTTCTCAAGCTTTTTATTTAGCCACACCTGAGACTTTCAGATAAGTAGAAGCTATAACTGAGTGAATGATTTCTCCTGGCCGTAAAGTATAGTTAATTACAGTCTGTTTTTGAAGTTGAACATAAGATGTAAAACTATTTAACTTTTGGTTTTTCTAATATTACAATTGACTCCAGTTCCAATAAAGGTTTAGGTTGACACAAAGTAAAATCATTGAAAGAAAATGCAGGCAAACCTTGATAAAGACCAGATGAAACTGTGGTGGTATTCACTTAGACTCATACACACATTGTATTAATAATAATAAAGAGAAGTTCAAAACCATGATCTTATTTCACAAGGATTTTTTTTAAATTGATTTTATCAGCCTACATTATATTTCTTCACAATAGAAATTCACACTGACTAGTTCAGCATGATGACTTCGAGGTTTTGAACCCATGACTTCATTAATGCCACAGGCATGACTGAAATAGTGTAGTTGAAGTTAATCTTTTTTTAGACATTAATAAGTCATAGTGAAAAGAAATAATTAGCATATCTGGGCCAACAGAACACTGAAAAAGAAGTCAAGTAAACTAGAGCCTTTCAAGATAATTGCCAGACATACATCATTTATTGCAGATTAGCTAAGGTCATGCACTTGATGCTCCCAGTTTTTGCATCCATATATGTGGTCATTGTTGCCATCAAATTGCTGAATTTTGATGGCTATATTTAATGGACTGAGAATAGACCATGAAGAAAAGTACTAGGAACAGCAAATATAAAGAGCACGTACTCCATTCAGTTAAACAGTGCCCTTTTTAACCTTCCTGTGTGCAGGAAATATCCACTTGTATTTTAGTAATTACATTAGCTTCCTTAATGGCATTTGGTACAGATGGTATAGGAAGAATTTTTCTGTGGCTGAAGAATGCAGGCAACAGTTTTAGTTTGAAATGCAAATACTTTTTTTCACTGGAGTTAAGTGGGGGGAGGGAGGGAAGAGAACTGGAAATAGATATGTGTGCCCTTTTCAATCAGAGAAACCATTATTTTTCAAGGCTTATTACCATTTTTGTTTCTCGTTATGTTAAAAGTAATAAAATCTTGCACACTCTAAAAGTCTCTGTCAAATCCTGCAAAACAGTAAAGAGAAAGAACAAATGCAGCTCTCAGTGTGTTTGGGGCGTAGGAAATTTTTCTTTATTCTGATTCATGTTGCAAATTCTAGTTTTGATTTTTGTCAAGATACCTTAACCAGTTTGTATCTTGTCTTCTGTCTGTAAAATGGGAACAGGACATTTTCTTCCTCCTTTTCTATTTTTGTCTGTTAGAAAATAGACTGTCTGATGAAGTAAATAATTTCAGTGTCTGTACCATGCTAAAAGCAGTAAGGCAGTTTGCACAAGTTTGACTTCCTAGAACAGAGGATTGTGCAAATTCAAAACCAAAAAAAGTATTAAAATGATTTTTTTTTCCTGGTGTGTGTAGGATAAGTTAAGCAGAAGAGGATTATTATTTGCCCCTACAACTTTGATTATGTGGAATCTTCATAAACCAGAGATTGCATTCTGACAGTTTTTCCTAGTAGGCAGAAATGGATCTGTCCTCCATTAGGTCTGAACTGTTTTTGTCATTCTCTGCTACTGACTCCACAACAGATCTCACAGTAAACTCTGAAGATTAATTGCTATTTGAGTAACAGAAAGAAAATCTTTATTTATTTCAAATCTTAACTGCTTAATCATGAATAAGCAAAAAAGGGAAGAAGCACAGTAGAGCCTTTGGCAGCTAGGAAGGAGGAAATAGAGCGTGTAATGGAAGGCAGACACTTTTCCTCATGCTTTGAGTGGAAGGAGTCCCTGAAGTGGGACTAAAAGACTGATAAGCAAGAAACTTATAATGTGAAAAGGTGGCCCTTTTTATGAATGGTTCATGTTTCTGTATTCACTTTTACTTCAAGGAATGTATGGTATGAGTACTTAAAGTTGAATAGAAAATATCTCTATTTCCTTCTTCCTGCCCATCAAGTTGCATGGCATTCCCCATCTTCTGTGATGGCTACTCTTATTTTTGCGTATTTATAATTGGAATGTTGCACAGTTAATTTCTGATGTAGACAGCTCTCTACAAAGGCTCTTCCTTGCATCCGTCTGTGACACTATGAACTTCTTTTATGAGGCTCTCCTATCTCCCTCTGTATTTTCACATGTGAAAAGTGCTACAGTCCCTAAGATAGTTATTTGTTTCTTTTTTACATAAAAGCCAGCCTCTTAGAATGTCAAATTTTGAAGTTATGTGAGGTGTTAATGGCTATTATCAGTGGATTGTTTCATCAGCAGGCAATTACAGAACTAGCCTGCTGTTGTGCTAACTAGATCCTGTAACCTTAACTGTATCCTCCTCTTCCTGAATTTCACCAAAATCAGTTTGATTTGCTTTTCGAATGCTAGAAAACTGCATCCAAGCTGGCAATTAATTAAATGTGAAGTGCAGAAATTATCAAGTGATGTCTAGACAGAGAAAATAATTTTAGGTCAGACAACCACTTTACTCAAGCCCATAGAATCATCAAACTATTAAAAAGTTATATATAGGATATAGAAATTATTACTGTAAATAGAAAAGTTTGCACTCATGTAATTATTGCATCCTTCATCCCAGATGTAATAATGCAAATAATTAATAAATATTTATTTATTAAATAATAATTCAAACATACCCCGTTTTATTATGTATACAGCATTTGTGTCATTAAGACTAGATCATCATCATTATCTGAATGGTAATCATAAGTACTTATCCTAGCTTTGTGCCATTTAGGCATGTTTGGTTTGAGCCATGCTCCAAACTTCTTTTCATATTGTTTGAAACTACACAGATGTCAACAGCTACACAACTGTCTCAGAAAGTTAAGAACTTCTAATTTAATAGATTCAGCCAGGAAATACTCATTATGAGTTTATCTTTAATATGTATATTTTGCATTGAGTTTTCTCTTCTATTTGGAAACCTGATGAAGGTACAAAGAAATTACTGATTATGCATATTAGTTATGTAATTTACTTGGTTTATTTTTTGTAGCTGTGTTTAATGCTTATTCTGGATACATTTGTTCTTTTGATGTGAAATCAAAAGGTGAAGACATGTACCAATTTAGAATATTGTAGTATGGGAATATGTTTGTAAAAGCATTATATTGCCTTGGTCATATTTTAGTACATCTGAGGTATGATTTTGAAAGATGATAAGTTGATAAGGCGTAACATTTTTTTTAGTTTTACAGAATATGAGGTGGATTAAAAATAAACCAGAGAACATCCTATGAGAAAATATTTTATATGTCTCTGGTACGTGCATTTGTTTAACTGTGGAGTCTTCTTTTTGGATTTTCTTTGTCAGCTTTCAAATAGTGGAGGTAGCTTGCAGGTGATAAGTGTCCCATTAATCTTTCTGCTGCTCTAGTACTTGAGCTTGAGAATAGCTGATCAATTACAGCAATTGTCTCCCTAAATGAGCTTTGCACATCTGCCTCTTATTTCATTAGTTAACTGTCTGCCCATATACCTGATAGAATGGAATCCTAGTAGCTTCTTACAGCTTATTCTGTGGTACTATACAGTAAGGATGGGGTTGTTAGCAAAATAGGCACAAAAGGGTATTTATCCACTACCCACAATAAAAATATGTGGTATTGTGTAGGAGTGCTTTTGTCTCTAATTGCTATTTGTAGAAACCTACTTAAAACACATCAGTTTGCTTTTCAGCTTCCTATTTAGTCCTCAGTTGCAAGCTTTACATTTGTGAATTTCTCATTTTTTTAATACGCCTGAAGTATTTCTGTGCTGGAAACCGTCATGTCAATTTCTATATGACTTTAGGTAACAGAAGCTACTATATAAAGTTAACAGCAAAGCGTAATTTTCTCCTTGCCTCTTTACAATACATCTTTTAAAAACTTGGATATGCTATTTGTCTCTCAGAAGGTAAATTTGCATTTCCAAAGCTGCAAACAAATATTTATAATAGTGGCAATGCTATTAGGTAGTGATTAAAAAGTATTCTGTCTTGAAGCTGGTATGGATTATTCCAGGTGAAATTTTTGATGCTTTCTGAACATGTAAATGTGTTTGAATCTCAAATTCTTAGATAATTCTGCTTTAAACTTGTTTTAGTGAATTTGAGTGATAATAAATATACATTACAGATATTAATGGAATTTCTGAAGCCATGGAGTTGTAATAACCAAATATCACCAATCTTAAATTATTATTTTACTATTTATTGCAGGTCTGGTTTGCATGAAGTCAAGTACTTCAGTGGTTGAACTTGTTATGCTACTTTGTTCACAGGTAAGGCATTCTCTGGCTTTAATTGTATTAGTTTCTTTGCATAGTGCTGGATTACTGCCAGCCTAAGAGCTGTATCCTGCTGTTTGTTTCATCCTTCCCTTTCAGTATAAGAAGATACAAATTAATCTCTTCTGGTAGCATATAAAGTCTAGATTTTTTTTCTTTTTTATTCAGGTTCCATAGTTTCTCTGTATTCACAGGGTGCACAGTGTATATTTGCATTTGTTTTATAAAAGTGTATGAATGTACACTATGCATTTTTTCTGGCCATGAACTCTCTTTCAAGTCAGTTCTTACTTAGAATACATAAATAGGATACTATCATCATAATTTTATGTTGAAATCTGTCTTTGAATAAGTAATTTTTTAAAACCTCACTTTGAGGTGACTATTTCTTTTGATACATATGACATAACTTACTGGATATTCTATGTAGCTGTCAGTACATAAAAAGTAGAAGAATATGGTTTAGGTTGTCCTCAAGAACAGGCAGAAGCGGAGTATTTCTATTTTAAAAATGCTGTGGTTAGTCGTTGGGTTTTTTTAGTGAAGCAGGAATGGGTTTCTCAGAAATCTGAATAAATTAACATTTTTAATTGCTTTCACAAGTGAAAAATTCAAAACTAAAATACTTCCTCACACTGTTTGAATTGTTTATATCTCAATTTTAATGTTACTTGTTTTGACAGAAGTGTTATTGGTTAATTTCATATATATAGTTTGCTACTTTAAACTGCCAGTGCTATCAGCAAACATTTGAGAATTTTGCTCGCTTTGTAAAATATAAGAAAAAAATGATGGCCTGAAGCATCCAAATAACTTTACAAGTTTTTATATTTCTCTAAAGACTTACTAAGAGTGCTTAATTTGTCAAGTTCCCCATAGATTTATAATACAAGTTAAATTCAAACCAAGATAGTATATAAAAATACTCAGGTTAACTTGTTCTAGTATTATCAAGGGAAAGTACTTGTTTGTGTCTTTACTGCTGCACATTAAGAACATGCACAAAAAATGTACTGTAAACAATTAATTTCTAGGAGTAATTGAAATTAAGATCTACTTTTGAAAAATCTGTCTAAAAATAATTAACATTTACGGCTGATTTTGGGGGAGGGGGCTCCAACTTACCTGCTGTTTGCCAGTCCGTAGGTTGTATTTCTTAAAGCTTGTGTCATAAGGAAATCATTAAATCTTGTTTTCATTTTTTTTTCCTCTTCCCATTTTTTTTTTCCTTTCCTTCCTCTTTTAGCCAGGGTGGATATTGGTTAGGGAAAAGTAAAAGAAAAATACATCCCTGGCAGGAATCCTCAGTGGGTTTTAAACTTCAAACTTGTTCCAGCAGGGTACTTGAAAAATTTGTTACCCAGTGGTGAAGTCCTGTGTTCCAGGAAAATTCCAAAAGGTCCATTAGGGCTTTTGAGCTCTATCTTCATATCATGCAACTGTTTTATTTCTTTCTCTTTTCTTTCTTTCTTTTTCTTTTTTTTTTTTTTTTAAGCAGTTTTTGAAACATTTTCATGAGGAAAGGAATAACTTACAGTCTTTTCTTCTCTAGCCTTTGGGTTTACTGCAGTTCTCAGGAATAAAGTGGAATGTAGCATTAAGGTCTAGTGTCTTTGATGGCCTCATCATCTAATCATAGGTTTAACATTACTCATTTGCTGGCTCCAGGAATTCCTGCCATTAAGGGCCCTAGAGATGAAACTTTGCCTCAAATATTGATTGAAAGGAAGAGAGAGAAATTTAAGCTCTTTGAGCAATGCTTTTTCTTTAGATATCCCAGTAAATCTGTGTAACAAATGCAGCTAAATAGATTTATTTTTATTACTATTATACATGTTATTTATTATTTCAGAATATTTTACTATTTAGAAAACAAGATTAATTTTATACCTGAAATACTGTGAAGAACCTGATCAATTTAAAGTTTTTAACATTTATTCATTCCCTTCAGTGTTTGCTTGGGAGGACTATTTTCTGTCTACCAAATTACTCGAGGAAACTGCAAGCTTATAGTTTGTGTAGCCCATCTGATACTTCACGGTTGTTTTCATGTCTTCTAAATAAGGAAGATTTTGTATCCTGATGTCCATTTATTACTAAGTACTTGAGAAGCTAATGCTGTGTTTGCTGGTGTTAAATGTTTCTACAAGAATTGATCAACAGGGGGCTGTAGAAGTGCAAATTACATTCCCCTCCCCTCACCTTCCTAACTCCAAAAGTATTGCATCTCCACAGGATATTGCATTTATTCCTATAGGTGTACAAAACAATCAGGTCCATAGTTCTGTTTAACTGCAGGAGAAAAAAAAATTGTTTACATATTAAAAATATTTGTCAAAAGAATACAGAAGGTAAATACTATGAAAATACAAATACATAACATGGCTAGAAGAGAATGGCAGACAAACAAATACCATAATAGCTAACAGAATTCAGAATTTGGAGCTCTAGGAGATGTCATCTGCAGCAAATGAGGTTAACTCATGCCTGTAAAAAGGGCGATAGTGCTACCTGAGCTTTTCCACATAATAAGTTGAGTAGTATGAACTTTAAAGACTCTATAAAGTACTGTGTTTTTTTAGTAATCCTAATGTAACTAGGGCTTTTCCTCCTAACATGGGGATATCCTTCATATTCAAATTGAATGACGTTTTACAGGTTATGTGGGGAAGTTTGAAATGTGTCACTCAAAAGATAGATGCCAATATTAAAAAACCTTTGAGAAGTACAATTTTGTTTGCACAGAACAGAGTAACTTTAGACATTGAAAAGAAAAGGGAAATGCAAAGTTTGTTTTCCTTTCATTTGCTACAGCAAATTAGGTGCTTTTATGCTCTTTATGCTGGAAATTCCATGTTAACAACTACAGATTAGCAAGGATGTCAGGATTTTTTTCTTATCTGAGCTCCTGAATAAAATAAACATTGCCAGCGGCTCACGTCCAGGGTATGGTCTAAATTTACATGAAATATCACATTACAAATGTTTGAAGGTACATGTCATGGATAATTCAGTTCATATGGCAGCCTTGTAGACTCTGAGGGATATGCAATCAAGCCTTTCCCCCAAAGGAATTTGGAGTTTCTGTGAAAAATACATTTTAAGTTTTAAAGGAACTCCTGTAGGGATAGTGCATCATTTGTGGGTTTGGGGAAGAACAAAAAGTTCTACTCTGTATTTTCAGAATCTCTTTCATACTGTAACTTGCTTCCTTTCACCAATTATTTTTTCCTAGTAACACCTATATAATTAGGTTAAAATTGAGGTTAATTTGAAGGTTTTATTTCCTTTATTTCTTATTAGAATGAAAAACATACATTCAAGTACTTGAAAGATTTTTTTTCTAGATAATTGATAGTATACATATAATGATTTTCATTTTTTGTAAAATAGGCATTTTCATTTGGATGTGGTATATTTTAACATAAAATGAATGAAGATGTGTTGTTTGACAAGATCTGTGCTTGATTAGCTGGTCTTTGTTCCCTCAGCCTAGTTGAGCATGTCACAGCTGTGTTGCTGTGGGAGGGACAGACTTCTTCAATGCACCGTGCAATTTAAAAAAAAGCCCCAAAACATTAATTTTTGCAGTGTAGTTCCTTCTTACATCAGATTTAGACTTCAATTACTTTTTTTTTTTCCCTAGCCCAAAACAATACAATAGTTTCCAATTACTTCCAGATCTTTTGCAAATTTTTCTCCTTGGGAGTACAGCTTCTGCAGAAACTGAATGATGTTATCCTAAAGGAGTTTTATCTCATGCCACTTTTATTTTTCTGTACCTTATCTATTAACAGGGGAAATTTATTTTCTTAAATAGAAAATACTGTCTTAGTAGTTAGGACATTTTTATTACTTGACCTCTTTAAAAATATAACTATTATAATGGATAAATGGTTATGTTCAGGGAAAAAAATGCTATCTCATTTGTTATTGTAGAATACATGCAGGATATTTGGCAAATTTCAGGATTTTGTAGTTTTCTATACATCATTAATTTTCTCGATTTCCCTTCTCCTTTGTTGGGAGTTTGATCAAGATCATCATTCAGGAGCTTCCACAGAAAATATCAAGACTCAAATGAAAATGGAATCATAGAATAGTTAGGGTTGGAAAGGACCTTAAGATTATCTAGTTCCAACCCCCCTGACATGGGCAGGGACACC
>WYDI02007061.1:0-14723 GCA_009867235.2 Psittacus erithacus
TTGGAGCAAGCTGCTCTAGTGGAAGGTGTCCCTGCCCGTGGCAGGGGTTGGAACTGGATGAGCCTTAAGGTCCCTTCCAGATCATGAATGACTTGATACCTGCAGGGACCAGCCAAGTCTGGGAGGGAAGGAATAAGCATCCATCAGGGCCAGGCACTGCTGGCCTCCGGGTATGGGACCCTGCTTCCTCCCGGTGCCAGTGCAGCTCCTTCTCAGTGATGCTGGGCTCAGCACCATTGCAGCTTCCCTTCCTCTTTTCAATGGGAAACTTGAACAAATTCATTCATGTGCCATCTCCTTCCTCTGAAATCCTGCAACCAGCTGCCTCTTCCTGGCTTAACCCCAGCAAGGATGGCAGCCCCCACCTTACCCCAAACGCCTTGACCCACCCTGCCATGCTACTGCCACAGCTTCTGCCCAGCACGGGGCCACCACCTAAAGCACCCCCTGCACAGGCTCAGATCACACATGAGCTTTGTTGCTTTTAATTTAAAATCAGAGGCTGAACACAGGAAAAAAGAGGGACAAGAACAGAATAAAAGGGAAAAAGAAAAAAAGAAAAAGCGGGTTTGGACGCTGGTTGTCCCCACCCCAAATAAACGATGATGCCCTTACTTTGCCCTGACACCATGCTGCAGACAGCAGTGTTGGGGACATGGCCAAGAGATGTGGCACCAGCAGTTACAAGCTAATGGGGGGGTGGGCAGGGACAGCCAGAGAATTTCACATCCCCGGAGTAGTGTTGCTAGTCCAGACAGGCAAAGAAATGCCCTGAAACACGGGGTACATCCTCCCCAGCCTCACAGGAGCTACCCAAGAGTGGGGGAGATGTGTGTGCTGGGAAGGTGTGTGCAGGGCACAGGGACCCCCTCTCACTCGTGGTCTCTGCAGACGGCTCTAGCTCCAGCACCAGGAAAATTCTAGAGGGGCCCCATTGGCCGGACCCCCCTCATCTCAGGCCCCTCTTCCTCTGCCTCATTCTGTCTCCTTGGACTGCTTGGCTCGTTGCTTGCGGAGCTTAACGAAGGCCTGAGCCTCTTTGTCCCCCTTCCTGGACTCCAGCAGCTGCAGAATCTCATCTCCTGCCAAAGAGGAAGGGGGCGGTGGGGGCAGATGCTCACCACAGCCCCTCCTTATGCTGTGGGGCTGGTGGGGGCTCAGCTCGGCAGTGGCTCCACGTACCAGTGAGTTTGGGGTGTGTGAGGGGGAGGCGGGTCTGGGGCACCCGTCCCACATCAGCTGGGTCCTCATCAGTGTTGAGGCCGGGCAGGTGGCAGAGGGGGAAGAAGGCTTCACCCTCCAGGTCGTTGGCCCCCAGCATGTCATAGTCAAACACAGTCAGGAGCAGGCAGGCACCCTCCTGCCGGCACTTCTCAGCGGGGATCAAGCTGCAGGGAGATGGGATGCAGGGACCATCACATACCAGAATTCAACCTTCCCCCCGGGGACCAAACAGGTCCCCACAGGCTTCCTCACTGTGATGCACCACACACACACCCCCTTCCCTGCACTGACCTCAGCCCCTTCAAAGCACAGGGGCCCTGCACAGCCCCACACTATCCTGTGGGACCCAGGTGCTGAGGGTGCCCCTACCCCAGCTCTCACAGTGGGATCCCACAGCTGAGCAGGGAGTGAAATCCCAGGACAGGACCCAGTGCCCAGAGCAGCAGTCCCATAGCCGGAGCTCAGCTGAAGCTTGGGGAGCAGAGGGGATGAGGGGAGAAGGGGGGCAATGGATGTCAGCCCCTACATACAAGTCAAAGGCTTCATCAAAGAGGGGGTGCAGCTCATTCTTCTTGCACTTGGTGGCCCGGGCCATCACCTCGGGGAACTCATGCCGGGGCTCCAAGGTGAGCTGGACGAAGGGGTCACTGGAGCCTGGTGGGGAGCAGGTGTTAGCCCCCTCCTGCTGCTCCCCAGCCCAGCTCCTGGGAGGATGCAGGAGCTCCCCCAACCCTGACCACCCCATGGGCGTCTGCAAGAGGAAAGACCTCTCCTGGGGACCTCCCCAAATGACAGCTCCCCTTGGACACTGGCCCTTGTCACCCTGACATCGTTGTTTGGGGTCGAGACATGGTTTGCCTGATTGAAAAAAGCCACCTGCCCTGGCTGCTAGCTTGTCCTGCAAACTGAAGGCAATGGGATGTGTGCCCTGCCTGCCACATCCTGCTGCACCACCCCAGACCAGTGCAGTAACCTCCCGTCCTTCTCTAAGGCGCCTCCTGGAATGTAAAAGCAACTCAAGAGAGAGTCCCATTAATCCAAACATTGCCAGCAACTCTCCTACCCAGGGGCATAAAGGGGAACAAGGACAGGGGGTCCCAAGACAGTGGGCCTCCCCAGCCCACCCCACCCACCGTTGGAGTCCAAAGGGATGAGGTTGACAGCATTGAGCACTTCCACATGGAGTTTCTGCTCCAAAGGGCAGTACAGCGCTTTGATGGTCACAGCCCCATACTTCTCCGAGCTGGCGTCCAGCTGATTGGGGGTTACAAGAATAAGGCACTTATGGAGGGGGTGTCCAGTGTCTGGTGGAGGCTGAGCAGGCATTTTGGGGTAGAGGGGATGATGGGCATTCCCTGGGATGCAGTTGAGCTCTCTCCATCCTGCCACTGGGGCAAAACCAGCCTAGAAAGCCCCAGGACTGAGAGGATGGTGGGGAAATCCCACATTTCCACAGGCAGGCTGTGCCAGGCAGCCTTGCATGTGCAAGGGTGGGATGTAGGGAGGGGCTGGGGCACCATCCTGGCTCCTACCTGCTGCTGGATCCTGTTGCTGAAGTATTTCTGGATGAGTTCGCGGCTGGTGGCAGAGCAGAGGTCCAGGCGGGTCTCCAGTGACTGCAAGGAGGATGAGAGGCGACAGTCAAACACACAACAGGTTCCCAGTCCAGGGATGTCATCCTTGGAGACCACCCAAAGGAAACCCTTGGGGACTCCCTCCCCAGCTATCACCAGCACCTTGTACCTGGAAGACTGCTGTGTGGAGCATCTCCAGCGGCAGCCCACAGCCCTCGGCATGGAAGCACAGCTCCAGGCTCTGGGGAGAAGGGTGCTGTCAGTTAGCAGTCAAACACCCAGGCCTGCCAGGGACTCCGCAGCTGCCCCCTTGGTACCTTCAGGGCACAGTGCAGCTTCTTGTAGCACTGGGCCGAGGGGACCTGCTGCCCCATGGCTGCTGACAGCACGGCCAAGGTGTGATGCCAGAGGAGAGTGAGGAGGCTGCAGGGGCAAGGGAGGAAAGCTGTGAGGGATCCCAGGGGATGGGCTGGGGAGGTTAGTCCTCAGCCGAGGGGCTTTGCAAAGCCCCAGAGAGAACTGGGGGAGCCAGCCCAGAGCAGGAGGTTCCCAAGACTCATGGGACCTGGCCTCAGCTATGGTGCATTCCCAGTGCCCTGATCACCTTTTAAAGTTCTCCTGGACCAAATGCTCATTGAGATACTGCAGCTCCGACTCCAGGAACTTCATGAGGGGGATGATGGACTGCAGCGAGAGGAGAGGAGCATTGGGGAGGGCACAGGGGGGCGTATCCAGCAGATCACAGTGGGGAGAGGAGCCAGCAGGGCAGGGGAGGGTCCAGGGCTCCCTCCCGCTGTGAAGACATGGACCTCTGTCTGGTCGTGCTGCTGACATGGGCATCAAATGTCAGCATTTGGATGTCTGGGCCACATTGGTGGTGAGTCTTGTGCCCCAGGTGTGGGGCAGGGAGAGCTGGGGAAGGGTAACAGGGGTCTCTACCAAGCAAGCAAAAGTTATTCATGGCTGCCCAAAAGAGATGATCCAGGAGGAGCTGGGCCAGGTACTTACATCCTCAGGCTCCTTGGTGTCATTAGAAGATAAGAGTTCCTGGATGTGTCTGGCAATGCCCTTTTCCAGCTGCCAGGGAGAAATGCATAGAGGCTCTTGGGCTTTGCCCTCTGCACGAGCCTCCCCATGCACAGGTCCATTCTTATCTCCATCCCAGGAGCATTATGGGCTCCAGGCCCCCTTTTGGGCCAGGCAAGGGCCAAAGGGGAGCCTGTGGCAGGTGGTTACCTTGGTGGCCAGGGCTTGCACCACCTCCTGGACCTCGTGGTCCAGGCAGGAGATGGTGCTGTCGAGCTGGTTGTGCAGCGTGTGCTGTATCTGCTGCCGCTCAATGACGGCTCCCGTGCGCTGCTCCAGCTGCACCCAGTCCAGCTGCGATGGCAGCTTCAGGATCAGCAGCCGCAGCTGCTTGATGTTGTTCACCACGATGCAGAGCTGGGGAAAACGGGTCTGCTTCAGGGTGTCCCGCACCCCCCGGTGCATCCCCTCGTGCCCAGTCCCATCTCCATCACTATTCCCATTCCCCATTCTCATCCTGCTACCCCTGCCCACATCATTTCCCTCCTGATTTTCCAGGATTGTGGCTATCAGAGGCCAACCAATCTCCATGAAACCCAAACGTGGGATGTTGGCTGGATGCTCAGCAGCTCGTCTTCCTTCTTCGCCCAGAAACCATAGCCAAATCCTGCCTCTCCCTACACAGGACCCTGACCCATTACCAACCCTGTTGGCCTCTTCACCCTCGTTCTGCTTGTGCAGCGACAGAGCCTCAGCCCTCCCCTTGATGAGCCGGCAGTACATCAGGGCAATCCTACACATGTCCTGTGGGATAGAAAAGAAGCCAACAAGTCTGAGCTGGGCAGCGTGGGGACCACTGTGGGGTCAGGGAACCCCACCACATCAGCATCGGACACCAGCCCCATTCCTGGAGACATATCTCCAAGAGCAGGAGAAGAAACTCTGCTGATGTCCATGATCATGGTATTTGCTGGCAGGGCCTGGTGTACAAACCTCCACAAGCTTCACCATGATCATGAAGGCTTCCTCAGGGTCTGGCCAGTTGAGCTGCTGCCAGGTCTTCACAATCTGGGCATAGCAGGTGGACAGGTCGACAGTGGAAGTGCTGTGCTTGTTGTGCTCCCCAAAGGGTGTCAGCTGAGGGGGCAGAGAAAGTAAATGCAACTTGGCTTGTATTGAAAGAAGCCATCGCGCACAGGAGAGCTGCTCCTTTAGTTTGGGGCCCATCATCAGCTCAGTATGTTCCAATGCCACCACTTTGGACAGTGGAGGAGATGAGGACAGAAAAAGTAGCCCGAGCTCCCTGCATTGGGCTGTCCTCCACTGTACTCCACCCAGAACTGTTGGAACACACGGAAGAGTGGGGCAAGGAGCCCACTGCCCCATGGCTGCCTTTCCTCCCCTCTTCCTAAAGGTCAGAAGAGAAGCGGATGCTCACAGCATGGCCCAAATGCGTGCTCATCAGCTTGCTCAGGCTGCCAGAGAGCAGCAGGGGAAGGGGCATGGGTGGGATCAACTGCTCCAGGAAACCCCATCCTTTGTTATGCATTTGTGGGAGGAACCAGCCTACTCCTGGGCTGCAAGAGGCACCTATGTGGTGGTCTTAATGCCATGAGCCAGGTGCAGCAGCAAGGCATGGAGGGAGCTGGAGCTTCCCCAGAGGATGCAGGGAGATGCTCTCCTCCTCCCTGGGTTACCTGGTCCATTTGAACAGCTCTCTGTGCCCTCTCCAGAGCGATGGTGTAAGCCTTCTGCAGCCACTGGGGAACACCTTCTTTGAACCACTGGTGGAAATTGTTCAGAGCCAGAGGTCCATCCCTGTGGATGAAAGCAGCAGCTTCTCCAACTGCACAGCAGTAGCACAGACCATCAGCCCTCCTTGCTCTCACATGCAAGAAACAGACCTGAGGTGGAGGCAGCACGTAGGAACATGCTAAGGAGAAACCTCCACTTGTCTGGAAGTTGAGGTCTCCATCAGGCCCACTCAGAGAAGGGCCTGAAACCCTTCTGGTGATGCTCATATCAACACTAGACACCAACAGCCCTGTCTGCCTTGTGTGTATTTAGTGATGTAGGTGAATTGGAAGGATTTAGAGTTCCTCTCAATGAACTGCTCGTTCCCTCTCAACGAACTGCTCCTTCCCTCTCCATGGGTTGGATACCTCTTTGGGAGGAAGTCCTTCATCCGATAAAGCTCCTGGAGGTTCATGTAGAGCTGGAAAAGGCTCTCTGCTGTGGGTTTGGACATACTGCTGTTGACTTCGCGTAGCTGCTCCTGGACATGCTCCGCAACCTGGTAGTGAGCAAGGGAATGGAGACAGTTGCTAGCGAGAGTCCCGCCAGGAAGGCTTGGTCCAGTTGAGGCTCTGCGGAGCCATGGGTGACTCCTCTTCCTTTTGGGTGGCATTTCAGGAGATTCATTAGGTCAAGTAAGCAGATGGCAGTCTGAGGCTCA
The DNA here is from genome assembly GCA_009867235.2 of Psittacus erithacus. Lineage (NCBI taxonomy): Eukaryota > Metazoa > Chordata > Aves > Psittaciformes > Psittacidae > Psittacus > Psittacus erithacus. Next base: position 6,280 of record WYDI02007061.1, read on the forward strand.
CAGAGCTCACGGGGAAAGCTGGAGAGTTTCCCTGGCTTGCTCCCTTTCCAGGCTTGCAACAACCATTTGCTACTTGAAGGGTAGCCATAAACCTCAGCCTTGCTTTCAACATTAGTCCCACAAGTGCAGAGCAGCCCAGGCTTGCTCACCAGCCTCTCCAGCTCCAGGTAGGCAATGGAGAAGAGATTCAACTTCAAGGTGCTGCAACAGAGAAACAGGGAGTCAAAGCCTGCCATCTCCAGCCAAGCAAACCCTCCTAGGCCATGCCCATTCCATAATGGCAAGGACAGTACAGGTCTAAGAAGCAGAGGTGGGACCACAGATGCTATCTGTGGAACCCAAGAACCAAGGAATGAAGCATCAAAGTGTTCTGTTGCTCTTCACCCCAGGGATAAGGGGATCAAGCTCCAGAACCTACCTGATAAAAAATCTATTCCAGATTTTTTGACACTGTTGGAGATCTCCTAACACCTCCAGGAGGAGTCTGGACAAGGCTTTGCCATTTTCCTCCATGCTCTGCAAAGGAAAGAACAGCTTCTTTTAGATGCTCATTGACTTTGAGATGACCTGGGCTCTGTTCTGATCTGATTTATTTCATGGTTTGTTTTTGTGAGGTAGCAATCTACCCTTAGATCCACTAAGCACCAGTTGCTGATAACATCCAATGTTGTCATGTGCTTGCATGGCTGCTCTGGGGACCACCTCTTCTCCTGAGCATTGCAACAGGGCCTTAACCCCCAGGACACCTTGGCAGCCGCAGGTAGCATGGCTCATGGTATTTTTAAGCTGGAAACCCAAATGCCTCGATGAGCCAGAAAACTGGAGAAGCCTCATCTCAGTCTTCTCTTCCCACTGCCTCAGGACTCCCATCCCCTACCCAGCAAACTGCTCCTTATCATGTCAGGGAGGCAGAGATGGGAACTGACCTTCACCATGGGCTTGAGGTGCTGCTTCCTCATATGGAACCACTCTGTCGTGCCTGACTGGCAGGAAAGGAATGGAGGTGTGATTGCAGGGAAGCAGGAGGAGCAAAGCCAGCTCTGCCACCCCCTTCACTCTCTCTGTTCCCTGGTGTGGCAGGACCCAGCCCCATGTGGTGGTAACCCCAGGCTGGGACCATGAAGTTGAGGAGAGGCAGGTATTTCCCTCCTTCACGGTGGTCCACACAGCTTTGCATGGGCAATGTGTAAGGTTCCACCTGCCCAGGACTGGGAGGGTGAGACCCCGGTCCCACTACCTTCAGTGCTGTAGAGACCATGTGGGGGAGGTTGGGGCTGGGTGTGCACAGCTCGTGGAAAGCTTTCGTTTTGCACATCTGGACCAGAACTCTGCAAAGCAAGAACCTGAAGTGAAACCCAGCACCAGCCCCTCAGAAACCACCAACTCTCCCCCCAAAAACCCTACCCAAGCAGATCTTCCCCTCCCAGCAACAACCACTACAGGGAGCCCAGGATGAGGGACAAGACAAAACAAGTGTCAGCAGCCTAGAAGGGGGCAGAAAGGGTTCATGTAGGTTTTTGCTGAAGCTTACAGGCTTGTCCAACATGGTGGCCAAGCCATAGAACCTCATGCACAGCTGGCACTGGTGCTCAACTCACCGGAGCAGGGACTGGAGCCTCTCTGTGGACCTTGGGACAGACAGTGGGAAAATGATGCGGTACCTCCGGATGAGGGAGACCCCATAAGTCAGCAAGGACTGGAAGGACTCAGCCACCTCTGCTTTCTGGGGAGAAGGAAGGAAACACGTGCTGTCCACCTCGGTGGCAGACAGAGGTGCTGGCAGGATCATGGCTCTGTAATGGAGGGAGCTGGTGTCTCCTGTTCTAGCATGCTTAGGGGTGGGAAACCCCCTGATGCTTCCAGTAACTTCTCTGAACAGGCCTTTGCACTTAAACCTCATTGCTATGCCAGAAAAATCTGGAGTCTCAGTGGGTGCTGGCATGCTCTGGGAAAACTTATGGGCTGGGAAAAGTAGGAATTGGGTCATTTGGGTCTTATAGAGAGTTGTGATTGACTTGATAGCAGTGATGGAGGAGGGGGATGTCAGTGCAAAGGGTAAAGGCTTGTGCATGGAGACAGGGGACAAACTCCTGGGGCAAAGGGGCTCCCTAACCCTGAGTTGTCCTGGTTCCTGAGACTGGTTCTCCTCAGAAATGCCCTGCAGACACCTCAGAACTCCTGCAGCCCACAAGCTCCTGCCCTTCCTGGAACACAGGGATGGAAATGCCCGTGGGAGCTGGGAGGAGAGGCATGGGGTGGGGTGCATGGGGCACATTCCCTTGATCTCTGCCCCCTGCACAATGCCAGAGCCCCTTTCACCTGCTCTGGTCTCAGGCGCTCCTGCACCCACTGGTATTCGATGCTGGTGATCTGATGGAGCAGGCAGCTGCTGTTGAACTCCAGGCTCTGGTAGAGCTTGCTGTATGCCAGCCACCGCCTGGGGGGAGGGAGAGGCTGCGCTGAGCCCCCAGGGCTGGTGGACATTCAGAGGCCAGTGTGAGGCTCCCCCCTGCCCGGCTACAGCTGAGATTGCAGGGGTGGTACCCAGGTCTCCTGGACCTGCTCAAGGCAGGGGGCACCACCAGAGCTCATGGGAGAGACCAGCTGTGGTCACACAATGCCCAGGGGAGCTGTCAGAGCCCTTGACCCTCCCGATGCCGCATCGAGGCTCCCTGGACATGGGGTACTCACACTATGACCTGGTGGAAGTCTGAGAGATCCTTCTGCGTGGCATGCAGGTACAGCACGGTGCTGGCATGTCTGCTCAGCTCCCCATCCCAGGCAATGCTGCCGGCCTGCAAGGATGCAAAGGGTGGGTGACGAGTCCCGGAGCAAGTTGGGCTGAGCAAGGTGGGGAACACAGGCACCAAGGCAGGGTGTGTTTGCAAGCCCACAGGAGGAATGGATTCCCCGTAAGAATGCTAAGCACAGGCAGGCATCATCATGACCCTTCTCCCCATCACGCTGCAGCAGGGTGTCAACTGTGATGGGCTCCAAAGGGAACCCTCACCCCAGCCCAGCTGCCGGAGGGGTTCTCCCACTCAGTACCTGGTGCTGAAGGATCTCATAGGACACCAGCTGCTGCAGGAGCTGGCGATGAACAGTGTAGCTTGGCTGTGTTCGACTGCTCTTGGTGGCCCTCTGAAAAGACACAAGGCACAGAAGCCATAATGGCCTGAAGATGCAGAGATGCAGTCAGAGAGTGGGGACACAGGAACCCAAAAAGCATGGGGCCAAATAGACCCACTTGAAGCTGAGCCAACTGGTGCAGTTGCACCAGGACCAAGGCTTCCTTGCTGGCAGGTAGCTCAGGGGAAGACCAAGCTATTTTACAGCACATGCAAACACTGGTGCTGGCACCTCTGGCTGTGGAGCAGGGAACTGTGACCTCAAGATAGAGTCCAAGGGAGAGGCAGCTACCCCATCCTGCCAAGGCAATGGATAGGGACCCCTTTCCCCATCCCCTCCTACCTTCTTGTGTGTAAGCAGGAATTGCAGGTGACACTGTCCCCGGTTTGGGTATGTCTCCGTTCGTGGCTCCAGCTGGTACCACTGGTCACTCCAGCAGTGCAGATCCTGCTTGAACAGAGACAAAGGTGAAGCCCCAGGCAGTCTTCCCTGGGAAAGGATTCCAATCCAGGATGAGGTCCCACTGCATTAATAGGGCAGAAAGATGCTGTATTAGATGGCACTAATATTGGATTAAAACTGAATGATATATCATCACTGAGCTTGAGTGATTGATGGCCAGGACACCTGCCACCTGGACCTGGCATCAGTTTGTGGCTCTAAGCTGGGATCCTGGGTATGCTCGGTGTAGCCACAGGGCTGGGATCCTGCCCAGATCTTGGAGGTTTAAAGAGGCACATGGGGAGTCACTTAGAGCAGAGGATGCACTGCAGTGCTCACCTTCAGGTGAAGGACCACATTCCCCAGGAAATCGTCCTGCCCTTTCTCTTTGCGAGCATCTTTAAAGATCCTGAAAGCCATGAACAAGGATGTGTGCGACTGTGCAAAGTCATTGGTTAAGGTGAGGAGGGGTGACAGCCCTGCCACCCTCCAGTCCTCCTTCCAAAATGAAATTTTTAAGCATTTTCCAAACCCTCTTCCTTCATCAGCCATTAGGACCATTAGCACCAACCGTTTCAGGCCGTGGAGGTCTGTCAACTCCCCCAGCTTGTGCCGCACTGACTCCACCACATCCGAGTCCCTGTGGGCAGGGAAACCCAACATGGGGAAAGGAGGAAATTCAAGCAATTGCAAAGCGCTTCAGGGAGCTCCATTGATGGCGGAGGAAAGAAGGTGCCGGGAGGGGAAAATGCGTCGGAACTAGGACCATCTCCCAAAACCAGGTGTCAGGCCAAAATCTGCAAGCATGTGACTTCTTCTCATAAATAAAATCAGGGGTCAGGATCAGCCCTGCCTGGGCAAAGCCAGCCTGGACACTCTTTGCTCATGCTGGTCACATCCTGCACTATGCACTACTCCAGCAGGCAGGGAAAGAGGTTCCCAGCTGGTTTCTGGGGCTTTTGAAGGGAGCAGGTTGAAGGACCACCCCAGGGACCCTCCCAGAAGGCAGGATCCTGCTCAGGGTTGGCTGTCAGGGTTGCTGGCCTGAGGGTGGTTGCTGCTCACCACATGTCCAGGTGGAAGCTGGCTGTCTCCATGTCTTCAAACTCCCTGCAAGGCACCAGTGGGATGCTGTTACTCCAGCAGCATCCAGGGAAGTGGCAGCAAGCAGGGAGGACCACTGGGGATGACAGCCAGGCTGGGGGAGACCCCAAAACCACCCTTCACAGCCTGGGAAAGTCGTGGGAGAGCCCTGAGAGACTTTTGCTTTTGCTTTTCACCTCCCTGGACCTGCTGCATAGGTCAGACCAGAAGCCTGGCAAGCCCCAGTGGGCATTGCCCTGGGAGTTCCTGGTTGGGGTGAGTAGCGAAACCTCCCCCCTTTCGTCTCCCCAGTGAGCAAAGGCAAGGGGTGGCAGATTACAGGATAAATGTCTCGTCCCACACTGGGCTGAGGGTCTGGCTTATAACTTGTGTGCGATGGATCTGGTCTTCAGGGATGAGGTCTTTGACCACAGCCTTCATCCGCTTCTTGTGGTCAGGGCTGGCCAGTTCCTGGCTCTTGTTCTTGATGCCCAGCAGGCAGTATGGGTCACTGAACCCTGCAAGGATGGAGGCATGCAAGTCCCCATCTGGAGCAGCGCCTGTCCCTTTTCCAATGGGACACCCACCCATTTCCACTTACCACTGACATCTTTACCCAAAATCCCCTTGGCTTCCTTCACAGTCGCTTTCAGGCAGAAAATTGGGCTCTGGAAGAGCAAGAAAAAAGAAAAAATTGATGTGGGAGTCAGCAGCGCTGTGAGGAAGCAGAGGCTCATTGCGAGCCCACGCCATCAGCTGCTGCTCAGACCAGCAAACAGCTCCCAAGTGACTCCCCCAGCACAGCCCAGGGCACCCCATACCCCAAAGCCCAAGCACAAGGGACAAGAGACACTGCAGCCCTCCAACACCATCCCACCGCAGGAACTTCCCCCCCAGGTCACAGCAGACTGGGGAGGCACCGTCTTGCTGCATACCTCCAGTTCCTTGACCTGCTGCATGATGACGCTGTGCTCTTCTTCATCCATGCCAAAAGCCTGCATAGATACCAGGTAATGGATGCTGCCCTGTTAACGGTAGCTGTAGAGCAGCCAAGGGCTTCCCTCTGCTCCCTGGGAGGCAGCTGCAGCTCCAGGTGAGAAGAGAGCAGCAAAGAGCCCAGCAGAAGGGCTGGGGACCAGATGAAAGCTCTTCAGGGGAAGCCTTCTTCCCACCGCTGTGAGCCCAAGACAAATATTTCTCCCTAAGGCTAATATTTCTCAGCCACAGGCTTTCCCAGCCCTCCAGCCAGATGCTGCTGCTTCGTCTTTCAAGATGCTTGTTAAAAACTTCCTCTGAGTGCCCCCCCCCATCCCCTTCCACTGGGAGGATGGACATCTCAGGGACAGGTTTTGGGGACTCCGTCAGGGAGGTGGGGAATTACCTTTTGCACGTAGGCATAGAGCTCCCGGGAATCCATGACATGGTGGTGCTCAGGCTTGCCCAAGCGGTGCCGGATGGTGTAGAGGGCCTCCTCATAGAGCAGGGTCAGCTGCAGGGGGGGTGCCTATACCGTGCCTGTGGCCAGGCCAGCAGGGACTTTCTCCATTCATCCCTCAAGATTAATGGGGTGTCCCCCCGCCAGCTCCCACTGGGCCCTGCCACCTCCCTCCTGGCATCCAGCCCTGCCTGACCACCAAGGGGTGTCCATGGGGAGCATCTTCAGGAGCTGAGCCATGTCCCCAAGTTTCTGCAGCACTGCCACCCCCTCCAGTGCCACCAAGGGAGACCATGGTGGGGCCACATTTGTACCTCTGTCTTGGAGAGCCGGTGGGACAGATCCATCTAGAGAAAGAAGAGAAGCAGATAGGCTTCCCGTCAGATCTCACCGTAGAGGGTGGTTTTAGAAGGAAACAGCAGCTGGGCAGGGCAGCCAGAATGGGGCATTACCTGCAGCCCATCGGGTTGGGCTGCCCCAAAGGATGCTGTGACACCCTGCAGGAACCCCATGGCTGAGGGATCACTTCCTTCATCACCACCTGGCAGGGTAGCATGGGGGCTTTACTCCCAAGCCCTGTTAATTAAGGAGGGGGCAGCAAAGATGGCAAATTGGGGTGACCCATAGGAGGCTTTAAAAGCCAGCTTCCCACCTCTTACCCCACAGAGCTGCTCGCTGGCCTGGTCAGGCCCATCAGGACCAGGCTGGAAAGAAAACAAGCCAAGGGAGAGGGCAAGTGGACAAAGCGTGACAAGGAGCTGCAGGCTGGGCAAGACAGCTATAGGCAAGGTGACTTCAAAAGCCGTTGGGATTTATGATTTGAGTCCCCTTGCCTGAAAGAAAAATGGATACTGCTGCAACTGCATTGGTACTTGTTGAGATGAAGGTCCATTCCCTACTTGAGGCATGACCAGCAATAGCATTTGCTTTCCAAAAGGCAGTTAAATTGCACAACATTGCGGCTCCAGTGGCACTCAGGCCCAGGGTCCTGCTGATCACACAGCCCCTGTTGTTCCCCACCTCAAATGTCACCTCCCACTCATCTTGACTCCACATGGATCCATCCAGGAGATCAAACCACCTCTGCCAAAAATACCGTTTTCTGGCAAACCCCAACTCTCAGCCCATCCCCACCCCTCAGTGCGGAGGCTGAGCCCATCCTTCTGCTTCTCTAACCACAATCTGGATTCAGCCACCACATGAAAGAGCAACTTATTCCAGCTGCAGAGCCTGGCTGGGTGATGGTGACTGACACTGCCATGAGCCAGAGGAAGGGGGGACCAGTGCCTCTGTGTTACCCTTTATGGCTCCCAAGCCTGAGGCCGCTGGGAGTGCAAGGGAGCAATGCCAAAGAATGCAATGGAAATTTCTGAAACGAGTTTGGCCCTGTCTGTGCCGAGGGACACGTGCCAAGCACAGCCCCAGCGATGGATGGGTGGATAAGCCCTACCTGTGGGTCAGCCCAGGCCCCAAAATGACCTTAGGTTCCCCCACAATCCTGAGCTGGAACATTAACATTTGCTTATGGCAAATCTAAAGCTGGCATTATCCCCCAGCCATCTGGACTAAATTCAACTCTCCCACCCCCAGCGAGTTTAACCCTTGAGCTACTTCTCTCCCACCTGCTCCAGGACCCTTTCTACTGCTGGTTGGTGCCAAGGGCTGCAGCAGCCCCTGTGAAAGGGGGAACCTGTTGTACCCAGGAGGGCCCTTCCTGCACCCAGCACCATCCTGCCTGCACTGGGGCACAGCAGACATGGCCCCATCCCAAATCCTTCTGCATGCCTGTGGGCAGTGCTGCCCCATAAGCAGGGTTGCTGGGAGGAGTTAAAAAGGAGTTTATTTCTCTGCTGCTGGTCCTTGCCCAGCAGAGGAGTAGCACAAGATGTCAGGGGGAGGAATCATTGTTGATTTTGGGAGTAAATCCATGTTGCTCCTTTCTGCCAGTGGGGACAGCTGCTGTGGGTTCTGCTTTGTGCTCGCTCATACGTGCATGGGACTGGTTAAGATAAAGCTGAGCTGAGCCACCAGGACATGTTTACTGCTACTAATTCCCGTGCCAGGGGCCCAGCTCAAATCCAGGAGTGTTGCTTAAATCTAGGTATGGATACAGCCACCAACATCCCCCCCACCGGCTGCTGTGACAGGGCCATCAGTGCGGGAGGCCAGCTCAGCTGCAGAGACAGTGACACTTAGAATCAGGGAATGGTTTGGGTTGAAGGGACCTTAAAGCTCATTCAGCTCCAACCCCTGCCACGGGCAGGGACACCTTCCACTACAGCAACTTGCTCCAAGCCCCTGTGTCCAGCCTGGCCTTGAACACTGCCAGGGATGGGGCAGCCACAGCTTCTCTGGG
>WYDI02007062.1:0-12543 GCA_009867235.2 Psittacus erithacus
TTGAATGATCAAAATAAATCACATACAGTTGATTTTGACTAGCCTCCCGCGGGCAGCGGCATCGCTTACTCGGGGAAACCCGACCCGCGGCGGGGGCAGAGCCCGCCCGGGGGGGCCCATCCCGGAGCTTCCGGGGCCGGGGCTCGGCGCTAACCCGGGTTCTGCCACCCCCGGGGCACCGGCGGGGCCGCTCAGCACCATGGAGAGCGATCGCCGTTACCGGGCCCGCCGGGCGGGGAGGGTCCCGCTGACCCCGCCGAGCCCCCCCCTGCTCGCTGCATCCCCGGGGCTCCCGCCCATCACCGGGGGGGGGGGGCTGTGCCTTTGTGGTGCCGCAGCTCCCGGTCCCCGGTTCTCCTCTTTGGGGGAGCCCAGCCCCGCGCATCCCCCTGCTCCCGCTGCCCGGTTACGAGGCGCCCGCCCTGGATCTCGGCTCGATTCGGAGAACAAAGCCTGATGGAGAGAAGCAGCCGGGCAGGGCCCGTGGGCGCCCCAGACCCCAACCCACTGGGCAGTGCTGGAGCCCCGTGTCCCAGGGCTGGCCTGGGACATGGTGGTGGTACTCGGGGAGCCCCGGCCAATGCTTCTGTGCACCTTTGTTAGCATCTCCCTGCCGGGTCGGGCAGCAGAGCAGCCCCGTGCTGCCTCATCACCAGTCCCAGTGCCGCCGGAAGCGGTGCATGGAGCTGGGACCTGCGGCATCCAAGGGGACAGGGTGACAGGCTCAGGGGGTGCTTGAGCTTTCGCTGGGTCCCGGCTCGGTCCTGGGTCACCGCAGAGACCCCGGGAGCAGGAGCAGCACCAGGGCCGCGCCCCCGAGGTCCCATATTCCAGGACACGGCACCCACGAACCCGAAATCCCAACACCTGCAGTGCAGCACGGTCCCACACGGACCCTCCCCTGCTGCAGCCGCGGTAGAGGTGGCTAAATATAGCTGCACCGGGGCTAAATACAGTCAGTATCGACCGGGAGAGCCGGAGGTGAGCGCGGCTCCCGGCACGGGGGAGGCAGGAGCAAGCAAGGCCTAGGAATTCCTATGGGAACAGCCCCTGAGCATGGGGAAATGCTGGTCCAGGCTGCTGCCAGACAATGGACGGGGCTGAATCCCCCCCCTCCAGGGACCCCTCAGCCCCGGTGCCGCTGTGGGGAGCGCAGGGAGCAGGATCCCATCGCCTGCGCCCACACCGGCAGCGGGATGCTGCCTGCTGCATCCCGGCAGCAATTCATATTGATGGGCGTTTAAAAATAGCCGCCGCATTGTGCTTCCCCCTCACGTGCGGAGCCAGCGGGGTGCGGGGAAGCTGCTAAATCAGATGTCACCGCGCAGAGGGAGCTGCTCAGCCAGGCAGGAGAGGGATAAAAATAGAGCTCGCTGTGTGCGTGGTTCTCCTGCAGAGCAGGGCCCGCTCCCGCGGGATTCCCGCTCCACGCACAGGCATCCCCGCACCGCACCCGCCGCAGCAGCTGGGATGGGGAGCGGGGTCAGGCTGGGGCCGACGCACACAGAGGGTGCGGATGTGCAGTGCAGCCCGGGACCCCCGTGGGACGTGGGTGCAAGGGACACCCACCCCGGGGAGCACCATGAACCCACTCAGGCTTAAACCGGACCCTCCAGGCCAGGCTTTGCCGGGTGGCTGCGAGCGGCACTGGTGGAGCTGCCCCTGTCCCGCACACCGGCGCCCCGCACACCCGCACAGGGGGGTTACAGTGGTGGCACAAAGCCCCGCGGAGCCCCGCGCTCCGAGCGCTGATCCCGGGCAAACACAAGCGGGGCCACACGGTGCCCCCGCGCTCCCAGCCCGACCTTGGCCGCGGGTCCCGGTGCTCCAAGGGATGGAGCCCGCAGCGGGACCTGAGCCGCCCCACGGGGCACAACTGTTGGGGGGAGTTGGGGGGCGCTCTCCTGGGGCTCCGCCCCCAGCCCGGCGCTGGCAGAGGTGGGTGCGGTACCGGGGCTGCAAAGGACCCTCCCGGGGCAGCCCCGGGGTCACCCCCGTTCCTACAGCGGCTCCGCTCCATAGGCTCGGCCCCGGGGGCGGGCTGCGGCGCTCGGGACTACAGCTCCCGGCGTGCCGCGGCGGCGGGGCGGGGAGGGCCGGGCGGTGGCGAGGAGCCCGCCGGGAGCGCAGCCGGGGCCGCGGGTGCGCGACGGGGAGAGCCCCGGCCCCGCCGAGCCGAGCCGGGCCGAGCCGAGCAGCGGTGAGTGCGGGCCGGGAGCGGCGGCGCTTCCCCGGCCACCCCCCCTCTGCTCCCCGGGGTAATGGGGCCGGTGCGGGGCACGGCCGGAGCCTCGTCCCCTTCCCCAGGCCCGGGGTTGGGGGGGCGGTGGGAGCGGGGCCCGTCCCAACAGGAAAACGCTCCATGCAGAAACAAGCGGCTGCTGAGATGGGGAGGAGGGGTCACACCGGGCCCTGCCCCACACCCGCGGGCTCGGTGTGGGGTGAGCGGGGTGCAGGAGCCCCCGGCCGAGACGCTCCCCCCCATCGTCCTCGTGTCCGGCAGCCAGAGCCCCGCAGCTCCTGCTCGGTGCTTGCTGCTTCCCCACCAGCTCCAGGCCCCCTCGGCTTTCCCAGGGCTCCAATATATGGAATTCCAGCTCCGTCTCCAGGCCGAAGCAGGACACAAAGCGGTGCTGCCTTGGCCCGAGCTCTCCCTCCAAGCCCAGTCGTGTTTGTGGACATCTTCCATGTACCATGCTCTGGTTCAGATGCTGATGCCACCTTGCAAAGGAGGGGTTGGAGTATTTACCCACTTGGGAGATGGTGCTCGCTGGTGCTGGCAGTTAGGGATCCTGGCTTCTCAGCAGCTCCATAATCGCTTGGGATCAGAATCACTTGGGTTGTGGGAACACTCAGGAAGATCTGAGATAAGCACCTGAGCCTTCCTCCCCTCTGGCTGCTGTCCCAGATGGAGTTCCTGTGATGGAGAATGGGGTGCCAGGCTCTGGGGAAGAGCGATGCTGCTGAACAGACAGGGACAGGAGCAGATGTGGTCACGCTCCTCCTCGGGGGGCAGGAGCCGTGCTGTGGGGTGCTGGCTGCACTTAGAGGTTTGTCATTCAGCAGCTGATGGGTGACAAAGTGAGCAGGAAGCTGATGATGTTGCTTTGTTCCCCCTTTCCTTAGAAGTGAGGAGGTGCTGGCACGCCAGACATGGAGCTGGCAACCCTGAGGTTTGTCCCGAGCCCCGGAATGAGGCTTTCCCAGCAGATCCATGGACAGGGAGTGGGAAGTCAGGAAGGATCAGGCAGAGGAAGGGCTCAGCTCCGCCATCGCAGCGTAACCACAGCTGACTTTTCCCCTCCTTGGATAGATACCGTCCAACGTCAGCACAGCCCTGACCTTCACACTCTGCCTGGTGAAACGTTAAAGCTTCTCTGTCCCCAGAAACCCCGCAGCACACGTGGGAAAGCAGAGCTCCACAGCCAGCTGCTTCCTCCCACCACCGTGTGCTGCCTCTGTTTGGCCGCAGGTGAACAAATCCCGGGTGTAAAAGCAGACACCATGGGATGTGGGATGGGGGTAGGGATCGCAGCTCCCTCAGCCAGGCTTTTGCAACACTGCACAAGCAGCGTGTGCAATCCAAAGGGAGCAAAGAGCTCGGCCAAGGGCTGCAGATGCCACTCAGGAGGGAAAAGACTGAGAGATGAAGTGGTTTTAAGGTGAGGGAGGACTTGGAGAAGCACATGGAATTATCCTCATTGTAGGACTGAACGCTTGACATCGCTGGATCTCTCTTGCAAGACCAAATTAACCTCTTGTATGTTCTAAGTCATTGTTACAAGCAAGGAAACTGAGGCACCAGGAGGAGAAGCGGTTCCCTGGTGGCTGCTCCATCTGACCCTCTGCCACTCGCTCGGTCCCCAGCCCAAGGAGGAAGCTGAAGGTTTCAGCTGCTGAAGCTGGATTTGGAAGCCTCCAGTGAGGTCACCAGCCCCTTCCCCATGCTCAGTCCAAGCCTCAGCAGGGCAGCTGACTCCACATCTCTGTTGTGTGTTTGAGGACTCCTCATACCTCTCCTCAGCAGGCTCTAGACTAAACAATCCCATTTCCTTCCATGTCCTTGCAGGTCCTGGTTTTCCTACCCCTCTGCTCATTCTCCCTGCTCTCCCCTGGACTCCCTCCGGCTCGACCCAGAACTGGACAATTTTCTAGAGCTGAGCCCTTGCCAGTTTGGAGGAGAATGGCAAAGAGCACTGCTGGGGATGCATTCCACAGGGAGCGTTGCTTTGTTTGGGATTTATTGCAACAACAAGATTTCCTGACTCCTGTCATGCTTCACTGCAACCCCTAGATTTCCTTCTGAAAGCCCTCTGGAATTGCACCAGATTAGGGATGGAGCTGCTCTGTCTGCTAGGACTGAAGTCCAGCTCTTAAGTCCAGCTTCCAGAGTAAGCTTCTGGCTTTTCTCTGGAATACTGAGGATATCCTTTGCCCTAGGGGATGGGTGATGATTTACAACAAGCGCTCCCCAGACCTGCAGCCTCTTTTCTTGTACTAAAAAGCTCCAGACATAACCGCCCTGGTTGACACCTGGGTAGCAGAGGTAAGTGAACATCTGCTCAGCTCACCTTGGCAGCCTGCAACACCAAGCAACAGTCACCTTGTGTGGTTGAAAGAGGTTTGGAAGTTCCAGCCAGCATCCCAGGAGCTGTGGAGCCAAGCACTCACCTCGTGTTCCAGCCCTGGGCAGGGCCAGGCGAGTGAGCCAGCTCCTGACACACACAAGGCCCAGTGCTCCACAGGGAGCAAGCAGTTGGCCATGGTGTAATGTCAGAGCTGGTTCAGACTTGCCTCCTGAGACTCAAGACTCTGAGAGCTGGAGAACAGCAACACCATCTCGCAGCTGTAGGAACCAAAGCAGCACAACCACAAGGCCAGACATCAGGAAACAGCCTCACCTTGGGGGCCAGCGAGGGATGGACCAGATTAAACTGCATTTCCCCAGGAGACAAAGATGATTTTACACAAGAACTTCCCTGATCTCAAAGATACTCAGTTTTACAGATGTTCTAATTTGTGCTGCTTCTTGTGATCTCTGCAAAGCAGAGCTCTTACCTTCTCAGAAAGCCTAAAAGCTGACTGATGCCTGCTGTGCTATCAGTGCAGCAACCCAAAACCCACCAATACCTGCATTGTCTCCAGGAGAATGACACTGTCCTGCTTCCTCACCTTTCTGGCATTGTGGCTGTCCCATCCCTGGCAGTGTTCAAGGCCAGGCTGGATGGGGCTTGGAACAAGCAAGCTGCTCTAGTGGAAGGTGTCCTTGCCCATGGCAGGGGTTGGTACTGGATCAGCTTTAAGGTCCCTTCCAACCAGTCTGTGATTCAGAAAAACACCCGTGGTCCTCCTGTGTGGCAGCTCTTTCCAGGCAGGGGAAGTGCCATCTCCTCTGCAGCTCTTGCTCCTGAAATACCTTCCCAATGCATTTTTCCTCATTATCTCTAACTTTTTATGATCTTCAAGAAGAATCCTGTGCCTTCCCCATGGAGGAATTAAGTTACTTCCCAGAACCCTGTTAACTGAGTTGAACTGATGGGGAGATGTGTTGCTGTAGAGCTGTCATGCCTTTATTCTGCAAATATTCATACTCTTTCCAAGTTTAAGATGTGCTGAATCCATAAACATGTAACAAGCTCCACATGCCAAGTGCTTCCATGATTAACACTGTGATGGTGACTTCAGAAGAGCTTCAAGTATTCCTTTGCCTCCTCAGGCAATCGCAGGATTGAACCTTCACGTTCTGGTTCCAGGAAAACCTTTCCGCAGATCATAAGCAGCTTCTGTCACGGACAGGCTTCCTACACATTATTCCCAAAACTGCTCCCAGATTTAGCTTCCCTTCAGAAATGGCAGCTCTAAGAATGAAAGTGATGAGGTGCGGAGGGTGCGGAGAAGTGAACTTGTGATTTTTAGAGCAAACTACAGGTTCGAGGTTTGATGAAGAGCAAGAAGGTGCTCAGCTTAGATGGAGGGTTCCTACCCCCTGAGTACTGACCCAGCTCTGCTTTAGTTTCAGGGGTGCCTGTTGGACACAGGAGCCAACATGAACGTGGGAACAGCACACAGCGAGGTGAATCCCAACACCCGGGTCATGAATAGCCGGGGCATCTGGTTGTCCTACATCCTTGGAATTGGGCTGCTGCACGTCGTGCTCCTGAGCATCCCCTTCTTCAGCGTCCCCGTGGTTTGGACTCTTACCAACATCATTCACAATATGGTAAGGGAATGGTGTGGTTGGCTTGACTTCCTGGGGCAGGGAGACATCATCTCTCAGCACCAGCTCTGCTTTTCAGAGCCATCTAGGGAGATTCATGTTCAAACAATTCCTTTCTATTTCCAAAGATGCAGTGTAAGTTACTCAACCTCCACCCCTCAGACTTCACCTTTGCCTCTAGGTCATAGATTTAAATCCAGCCTAAGATGAGACAGCAAAGATCTGGTGAGGCTGCTCAGAGGGGACACTGAATTAATTTGCCTGCAGGGTAAGTCCTTTAGCTGACAGGCCACAGAAGCTGACAGGGCAGCCTTCACTTTGGTGGATACAATCTGAATTGGCCTTAGCAGAGTTAAGAAAACAAAATTAACACCCAAACTTTGTCCTGCTTAAAGATTAGTCCAGGTTCATCCCTTCTAAGGACCAGGTACCCAGATGAATGGGTGTCAGTGCTGTGCTGGGGGCACAGAGGCACATTCCAGGGTGCCGGCCAGGAGCTGCTTTAGTGCTTCCACTGCACAAGTCTCTGCATGTCCTGCAGCTGAGGAGCAGCCCTTCAGCCTCAGGCACAGGGGACAAAAAACCTCAGAGATGCAGCAATTGATTTTGTAGCCTTTATTTTAAATAATACCTCAGCCTGAGAATACTCCAGAGACAAAAATGACCCCCTTACCAGGGATCCTCCTGCTGTTGTTTTTCACATCTAGGAGAGGAGGAACCCACAACACCACTAAGTAGAGCTGCTTGGAGCTCAGCTCACAAGCTGCGTGCTTTACATCCAGCTTCTTCCCCTTCTCTGGCAGCTTAAACAATGAGGTCATGGGAACAGAAAGGAGTTTAAAGGCCAGCAATGGCTACTCTTCAAAGCCACGTGATGCAGCCAGACACCTGCTGTTTATCTGTGCCCTGGGTTCCACTCCAAGAGGTTCACTTGTAATCAGAGCAGGAACAGACCCTCACTGCCAACAGCTCCACCAGCACTTTTTTTAGACAGCCTTTGGCATTGCTGGTGCACAGCAGAGCGATTCCACACTAATCTCCTGATTCCAGAGATGCAAGCTCCGTAATCTTGCAGCTACCTTCTTGGCTTATGCCCAGGAGCTGAAGCAGAGGCCTCACATGTGACAGCCAACCCTGAGCTAACCCCGGCTGCCTTCCTTTCCCCGCTCTCCCCACTTTCTTAGCTGCATTTTCCAGCGGGGACGATGCATCCCTCTAGTGGCACAGCGCGCTGGTGCAAGCTTCCCCAGTTCATGAAGCTAAGCGTTTCTGGTGGTGTGGAGGTCCCCTGCGTGCTTCACACTGCGTTTGTATTTGCTACAGAGCATGTACATCTTTCTACATACCGTGAAAGGAACTCCTTTTGAGACTCCGGACCAGGGCAAGGCTCGGCTGCTCACGCACTGGGAGCAGATGGACTATGGAGTGCAGTTCACGGCGTCACGCAAGTTCCTCACCATCATGCCCATTGTCCTGTGAGTACTTCATGTGCTGGCCTGGGAAACAAAACTACAAAGTGCTATGACGCAGCTCTCCCCATCTCTGTTCTCCTCCTTTCCAGGTATTTTCTAACCAGCTTTTACACAAAGTATGACCGGATCCACTTCGTCATCAACACCATCTCCCTCATGAGTGTCCTGATCCCCAAACTGCCGCAGTTCCACGGAGTCCGGATCTTTGGGATCAACAAGTATTGAGTTGTGTGGCTGCAGCAAATGCAAGAGGAGCAGGGAGAGAAGGGGATGTTCCTTCTCTCTAGTTCCGTTTCTTCTTCCCCACGCAGACTGGGATGCAATTTCACAGCAGCTGTTTAACTGCAGTATCCGATAGACATACACCGCATGCTGGATCCTCACGCCCAATAAGCCTAAACCAGCTCCAGAGTAGAGTTTAGTGGAAGCAGGATGCATGGCACTGGATTTCTTATATTCCAGTGTCATAACTAGATGCAGACTTCAAGGTACAATGAGGATGAATGCTGGGGAGATTTTAATCTATCTCAGACATTGAATGAAGAGGGATGAGGGGAAAAGCTTTTAGTGCTGGTACTATTGCTGTGGTAAATGCACTTTAATATATTTCCCTTTCTGAAGCTAAGTGCTTTAAGCGGTATGTGGGGGAAATTCAAAGGGATACAGCCAAGCTTTCCCAATACCTGACTGTTTTGGGGTTTGAGTTCCATTTTGGGGCAGGGGAGTGGAAAGAGAATGGCAAATTCTTATTTTGCAATCTTTTACACCACTGAGAAAGGAAGCTCTTTAGTAAAACCAGTAGAGGAAGGAGTGACCTGCAACTTGAGCAACTTCCCTTGTTCTGTGGAGCCATTTGTGTGCTTCAGGGAAAAGCTCAATGGAACCTGTATCAGATTTGTTATTTTCAGCTTGTACCAGAAGCTGATTAACAGCTCCCCAGCCCAAACTGCTGATTTTTAAGGGCACTCTGAATGCTCAGGCAGTGCAGCACTCGGACCAAGGGCTGAGCGCAGGGCAGTGATGACTGACAGCAAATGCCACCGAGCAGCTCACACCCAGCGACTGCACCAGTGTGGGAGAAGCTGCAGACTGACAGGTACAGGCCAAGCAAGATGGATGGATGATGCCTGCTTGCTGTAATCAGTGACTGCAATTTGGATTGTTTTCTCCTCAGTCCGGCTCTTGGTTGCTTAAGTCCATGTCCATGTTACTGGGATCTGCCAGTTCTCCACCTAGCCATGGACTTGGCTCAATTCCTGACTCGAGGCAAGTGAGTGTTCCAGTTCCGGCTTACCTGGAAATCTGTCACTCAGCTCCACACGCGAGTCCTCATGTGCTCACTGGTGAGGAAACTGTAGGAGAGCAATACCAATCAGCACCAGCCTGACCTGGCCGACAGAAGGACACAGTGGGTCACTGGTAATAATTTTTAGTATAGGAACAAAATCAAGCCTTTCTCCAATTAAATTCCCACCTAAAGGATGCAGGTTTGGAGGTTTAGATTTCCTGGCTGAGAGAGCTTTCTACTGTTCAAAGTCATTGTTTTAAATTTTGGGTTGTGTTGATGAAATGTGTGAACCCTCATGCTTCCCCTGTAAAAGCCTCTATTTTGTTGTCTTAGTGCTTATCTCATACTTTGGACAATGGTATAAACATTTTAAATATGTCATTTTTGTTCCCGCATTAGCTTTAGAGGTTGGAGTGGACATTGTTGAGTTGTCTGATGGTCTGAGCATAGGACATGGGAACCTCAGGTTTGCATCTAAGATCTAGTACTCCTCCAGGTAGAATTTTAGGCAAGCTGCTTTACTTGTATCTCAGACTTACTGCTGCAGAGAAAGGAAAAACATTTCATGTACCTCACAGAGGAATGCAGAAAGAATCATTACCTAATGTTTGATAAGTGGAAATATTTGAAGGGAAAAGAAGTTTTCAAGAAGGCAGGAAGACAAAAGAATCTGTCTGGATACCCAAGTGCTGTTCTCCAGTTTGACACGTGCAATTTACTGGATAGGGAGGTTGAAGCTTTTAAACACCACAATGCAAGGACTGCTGCTGTAGTTAAGGTACTACATACCCCTGAAGCCAATACTCTTTAACCTACTAGACAATGACTTCTGGGAAAAAATACTGTTTTCAAAATAGAGACATTTCAATCAGCCAAGTACCTTTGAAATGCCTGAGAGATCAACAGCATCAATGCCCTCAGAGGTAGGGGGACTGTCCTCAGCTACAGCGGTCTCTGTAACACAGGCTGCGTGTTGTTTTAGCAGATTTCAATGTCTGCCCACAGCTCAGGCTGGTACATCTCCAGAGAAAACAAAACTACTTATATACTTTGGTATAAGGAGAAAACAACATTTTTTTGCAACAGAAACAGTCCCTGTATCCTTAAAACCATTACTCCTGTATAGATGTATGCTGATTATTTCTAAGTACATGCACATTACCCAGAGTCAAAGGAGTTTTGGTATTTTTAGCCTAACTGTGAACTAAAAGCAGAGCTCAGCTTTTCTCAGTGGAGTTCAGCACTTCATGCAGTTTCCTTGAAAGCCTTGGCATTACAGCAGCTGAGGGTCTGAACTTGTCCCTAGTGTCAGTTAACAGCATGAGGGACATTTGATCCTAAACCAGGGTGGGATTAGAAACTTCTCCAAAATGCAGTTTTTAAAGCCTGAAGTTTAAAACTTCTTGTTAGGCAAAGCCTTAATTCTAATAGTTTTCTGATTTACCTTTTTCACACAAAGGTTTAAAACAGCACAGATGTGTTCCATGACAAATGATATTCTTTACAACAGATGCCATGGAATAACTGAACTTAACTCAGACTCATACAGTTAATCCAATCAAGGGAACATAAATGAAAACTGGATAAAGAGGGAAAGCGAGAACGGAAGGTTTTATGGTAATAGTGGCGTGTGTTAAGTATCTACACAAGATTAATAATTGAGTAGTTATACATCTGATAGTATCTTCCTTAAGATCCCATCTTAAGGGTAGATATCAGAATTAATCAAGACTAGAAAAGAAACCATAAGTGAATTGCAATTAAAACCACAGCCACAATTGCTCCTTGTTAGGGGTACCTGAAGCGAAAGAGTTTTGGGTGGTGCTGGCTGAGCACCCCCTGTGCCAGTTGCATGGCTCTTTCCTGTTGTATCACAGGAGCAAGCGGTGCCCAATTTCAGCTTCCACTTGGAAACCACCACTGTAGTAGCCTGGAAGTACTGGACACAGTTCTGGGTCTCCTGATAAAATAACCACTTTTGGTTTCTTTGTATGTGTTAAATTCATGTAGAAGCATGTTCAGCACTCAAACGTTGCTCTTGCACACACAAGAGTGGAGTCAAAATACTAAAACTCTCAAGGGATAAGTGATTCCTGAGAAAAGGAGATCAGGACAGTGTGGGCAGAGGAGGGATTTCCGTACCTGCAGCCACCAGAGCAGTGATCCCAAGGTGAGGCCCACCTTCTGCATGGAGAACCAGAAAGTGAGCACAAGGACTGTCTGTTCATACAGACTGTAGAGATTTCTCCAAGTACCTGTGTGAAGACAATTGATTGTTACTGATTTTAAATGGGATTTTAATCATGCCAGGTTTTCCTCTCAAACTTGTACTGGCTTCCTGCAGAGTGACCAGGGCAAATTTCAGTCAAAGAATTAATGGCGGGCTCCATCCTGTGCCTGAGAAGCAGTTACTGGGTAAGCAGGTACTCCAGATGCTTTTCTTTTTCATTCTACCAAGAATGCCAAAGGAGAAAAGCCTCTGGAAAGCACCACTTGAACCATTCACAGGCACTGGCGGAAGAGGTCTCCCTGCTCCATCTTGTCCTGGGCAAAGCCTCTTCTAAGCCACAGTCAAGGCCATGCAGGTATTTACACAGAATGGCAGTTACTGCACCAGGGAAGTAAGAAAACAATCGAGTACTCACAGCCTGATGCTTCTGTCCTGCAACGCCTTTAACACAACCCATGGGATGGCCAACAGCCCAACCCTTTCCAGGAAAAAGCCTTTAAAAAACAAACAAGAGAAAAGCAAAGCTGAGATCTGGGGCTGCTGAATTCCCAAGTACTTCTTTTTAATCATTATTTCATTTTTGTTTTAATAGACACGTGGTTCTGGCCCATGCTAAAGGGCCAGCAGCTGCTTACTACTGTCAACACATTAACATTTCTTCTTGTGACTGACATTGTTTTATCATTGCCTATAATCTCTTTTCAGCATGCAAGTGTTTGTGTGTCTGTAGCCTCCCTGGAACAGTTGGAGTTGAAGTAGTTGGGGTTTTAATGGAACATTCTGACACTGTACAAAGTTGTAGGGGCTTTTTCCTCTTTTTGCTGTGGATACACGAGTCTCATGTAGAGAACTTTCTAAAATAAAGTGTGAATATTTTTATTACTCCTTTGTACAGTATTCTAAGAGAAACTAATAAAGTATTCCTGTAAAAACCTGGGTTTGGGTCCTTGCATTGTTACATGGACAGGTTTTGCTTTTAAACCAGCAGAGCAAATAAACACTTCACAGAATCATAGAATACTTAGGGTTGGAAAGGACCTTAAGATCACCCAGTTCCAACCCCCCTGCCATGGGCAGGGACACCTCACATTAAACCATGTCACCCAAGGGTCTGTCCAACCTGGCCCTGAGCACTGCCAGGGATGGAGCATTTACAACTTCCCTGGTGCCTCACCACCCTTACAGTAAAGAACTTCCTTATAGCCATTCTAAACTTCCCCTGTTTAAGTTTTAACCCATTACCCCTTGTCCTATCACTCCAGTCTCTAATGAAGAGTCCCTCCCCAGCATCCTTATAGGCCCCCTTCAGATACTGGAAGGCTGCTGTGAGGTCTCC
>WYDI02007063.1:0-38634 GCA_009867235.2 Psittacus erithacus
GTGGTTTGTGTTATACCTTAGTTACTGGACTGTTCTTATCTCAACCTGTGGGAGTTGTATTCTTTCAATTCTCCTCCACATCCCTCTGGGAGCTGAGGGAGGAAGGGGGGGAGTGAGTGAGAGACTGCGTGGCAGGGCTTAAACCATGACACATGTGAAAGAAGCAATACTAAAAAGTGTAATCTTAGATGTTTTAGGATCCCAACCTACCCAGGTTGCAATTACAGACTGTAACAGATGATGGCACCAAAATTCAATCTGTAAGCAAATGCTACTCAACCACTGACAGATTGCTTGGACAAATACATCACAACAAATGTACTGAAATTTATCTAATTTAAACTGTATAAAATAGGCATAAACTAAGTAAAGGCTGGAATGCAACTTTCAAAACAAACCATCACTTTTCCCTTGCTCCCTCTTCCCCCATGTCTCAGACTTCAATGCTTAACCAGTAAACCAAGATTTTTGCCTTTCAAAGCGTGCACAGCAAAATGAGACACGGAGTCAGACTCTTAGTTCTGAGGGATGCTGTGGATAGATATTCATGTTACCGGAGTCATCATACTTTCAGCATTTGCTAATCTTGTGCTACGTACAGCAGTAATCATTCTCTTAAAAGCACAGGCTAACTACAGGATCAGATGCACCGTCAAGGATGTGAAGCTCAAGAAGGTATCAGCAGTAGGCAAGCTGTACTTCCAAATCCATAAATAATTTGGCTGCTAGAAGTCAAAAATGTATTACACTTCCATAGATATTTTCACACGCTTCCTACTCCAATCTTTGTCAATTGCTCTGGTTTAAACACCATCAGTTTTGGCTAGCACTCGAAAAACCATCTGGTATATAAATATTCATCAATTAATTTATGAGCAATATAGCCGCCTTTCACTGCTTCTCAGGTAAACATCATGTACCCTTTTAAAATAGCAGGAACAGTATATATGATTTAAGACTTTGTAACCTGATTAGGAATATATTTCTAATGCAGATTATACCTTAAAGCAGGAAGGAGGATGGTGTTAAATAATTCAACAGAAAGTACAACAAATGAACACTTACGTGGGTAACAATTTACTGGTTTTTAGTCCTTGCAGAGGTTTAATGGAAGCTATGTTGCTTAATCCATGGAAAGGGTTTTCTATTTGCCATATTTTAGCAGAACTATCATTAAAACCGTAATTTATTATTGGAATGAGCCACAAAAATAATACGTCCCAGCATCATGTCCTGGAACCAATAGTCAGGTCATCATTTTGTTCATAGTATTATGCTCTGATATGCCTTTAGCAAGACAAAGAGGTCCATTAATTCTGAAAGGCCAAAACCCCAGCAACTATACTTGTTAGAAGTTTAACTAGCAGGCTGAATTCTACAGCAGAGAATAATGCTAGTGGCCAAATAATTTTTAAAAGACAGAATGCACGGGTATTTCACAGAAGGTATTTAAAACCAAAAAAATACTCCAAAGCCTAACTATGGAGTATAAAGAGTAGAAGTGGTTTGACACCTAAGACATCCATATGTTGTTATTGCCAAAATGACTGCATTGAAATGTGAAGGCTTAAAACTGCATCTTCTGTGTTCAGAGATCACTGTGAAAGCAATTTCTATAAGCTGTCCATTTAGTCTTTCTAGCTCATTCATTCACTGATAGGACTGTCATTTCTCAACAGACAGTAATGAAGGTATCAGTAGCTGGTTCACCCTGCTTTACACATTTTATATACCTTTCCTCATTAAAGAATATTTTGACACTATAACAAGACAACATTATTCTTTACGCTTGATGCACAGGTAACATCTTTATGCTAGCATGTTTCTTAGAGCAAAGATTTTTATTATTAGCAACTGTACACTCTCTTTGCTTTGAAGATATGACAAGAAAAAGCTTTGTATAAGACATCAAAAATCTTCCTATTTAAATATGGAAATAGGATTTTTACACCACTGAAAATAAAAACAAGATTCAAAACATACATTTATTCTTCATATGAAGTATGTTATAGGGCTTTGTTTTTGTTTTATGGTATGGTAACACTGAAGTGCTCTGTCCTGTTTCAAAATACTGTTCTGACTGATGCTTCTCCCTGTATATGTTGAGTATTACACTTCAATCACTTGCCAGGGAAAGGCCTGTAAATGAAAACACTAGAAGGAAATACTTTGTTTCTAGCTCTACTGAAAGTGCTATATATGCTCTGCTTAATCTTATTTTCACTTAAGGCTAATTTGAGAAAGTTGCTTGTTCTCCACATTTCTGACTTGGATCCATTAAAATCCTTCTGTTCTCCAAACTCCCACTGGAAAATTTTACAGGATTTTTTTTTTGTTAGGTAGGTAACAAAAAAACCCAACCATAGTTACACCACATATACCAAAACTATAAATCTGGGTTGGGCTTCTGTAGAAGTGAAAAATGACAATAAGGGTTGGAGTTAAAAGGCCAAAGTTGCACAGTTCAAATAGCAGCATGTAATTTCTAGTTCCATAAGTAGCTAAAAATCAAAAGTCAGGGCAGACTAGAACTGATGTTCAAATTAAGTATTTTACATCTTTTGTTTGCATTACTGCTTTTCCTCACAAGATCATTAGACCAATTACTAAAGTCTAACCCTCATCCTAGTCAACAGCTACAAGGACCACAGCTTCATCTAAGTGCTGAAGTTTCACTTTATCCACAAAAGCCACCCTTGACTGATGACAGCCTATCACCCTCATATACAGGCTGTAAAAGCAAATACGATACCGAGTCATCACACCAGAAGGCCTTTCTTCCAGCTACATGGGCAACACTGCTGGTATGGAAAGAGTATTTGCAGAGCATTAAATAACACTGACTCATCTATATGCTGTTATTCTTTTGCTCCCTGCTTGCTGAGGAAGGGAATTAAATAAGATACACACAAGCCTGACTTCCTACTACAATTTAATTTAACCAGCACTGCAGCATGTATCTTCTGCAGATCAGATTCATAATGATTACATCTCAGCTGGTATCATACTTTTAATTGGTGTGCTAGATCTATTCCATGATGATCCCTGTTGGGACCACAATACAGTGAAGACTCACCAATAAGACTTCACACTGGCTCAGTGAGGTGTCTCAAGGAGCAGTTGTGGTAGCAGAAAACTTTATATGGCTTAACAGCTCTGTCTCAGACTGCTCAGCCACTGTCTCTCAGTTTTACCAGCCATTATACTCATGCTATTTTTGAGTTAATTCAAGTACAAATACAAGGCTGGCATCCTGAATTGCCTGCACTGTAGGTGAACCTAGGCAGACAAGATGGGTTCAATAGGAATCTCAATCAGACATCAGGTTAAAACAGCCATTGTCACATGCCATTAACATCATTTGCAAAACAAAGACCCTGGAAATGAACAATCTGTGAAGGAATGCAACACCCATCCCACCCCATATCTGGTTAACCCTTCCCAGGAAAAAAAAAATAGCAAAGCCACGATTCCAGCTAAGACAAATCAGAAGAGATGGACTGCAGGAGCAGGGGAGGAGCCTGTAACTGATAGTAAGACACTAAAATATCAGTGGAATCGTTCCTCCGCTCCTGGAACACTTCTCAGTGATAAGGAATAGGGAAGAGGGAAATCTCAGGAGGAGCTTCAAAAAGGCCACACCTTACTGAGCACATAATAGAAAAATCTCTTTCGTTTTAAAAAAAGGCAAGAGGATTACAGTACTGTATTTATCTCCGGCCAGCTTTATAGTCAAAACCAAAATACACTTTTCTGTTCTTCTGGGACAAATATGAATGGCTGTGTATTTTAGTACTTTATATGAAAGGTAATCCAGTGGTGTGATGAGAAATGCACATTACATTTAAATGAGCAGAGGGAATAACAAAGAAAACAGATGAATGCCATTACAGGTGTCTGTGAGGAAAAGAATACCGATGTGAAGCTCTAGTTTGAGAATTTTAACAACTGTCAACATTAAAATACCCCAGTGGGAATCCGAAGAGTAAAGCCTTTAACAAATCTTGCAGGTTATTCATGTTTGGCCTGTGCATCCACAGAGGATTTAAATTAATGGAGCAAGGTTTAAACTCAGCCAGTGTTTTTAGGACAATTTTGTGTTCTGGTGAATGTTGCCTTCATCATGCAGAATGAATTTCTGTCTGTTATTAACTGAAATCTATTAAACATTTTTAACCTTCTGACTGTTCAGAGCAGTATATGCAACCAGAGAGCTAGCAGTACTGTCTCACTCTTAAAAGTAGCACAAGCAAGATTTAAATTGTAAGCTGTGTGAACTTGCAGCTTGCTTTTCACTTGCTTTTAGTTACAGCACTAGAAAGGTGAGCTAAGTTCAGTAATACAGCATACAACAAAGTACAATCAACTTACATTTCTGTTAATTATAAAAAAGCAGACCCTCCTAAAAAAACAGGTATTTGCCTTATTGATAGAAATCCTCCCCACTACTATGAAAGCAGCAGTTTTTCACTATGATTACTAGAACCAAAACTATGACATCTGCAGTAGGATGGGCTTGAAGTTGCTCCTTCCACTGGCTGCCTAAGCTACTCCAGAGGTAGAAGTGGGGAGGTGCCAGAGGGAACTTGGCAAGCAGAAAGCACAAGGAAGCCTAGAGCAACGGTTAACGGTTTCTTATCTCAGTAACCCTCCCTTCTTCTAAATGCAGTCTTTCACCTTTGAAAGAGACAGATAACTTTGGTTTAATCAAGTTATAAAATAAAGCAAAACATTCTGCATAGAAAGCTTAAAAGCCACCAGCCTGTTCCTAAATTATAGGGACATTATAAGAATAGTAATAGCATAGTATATAGTTGCCTTTTGATTGGCCTAAGGACTTAACTGTTACATATCTGTGTTCACATAAATAGTCTACTCAAACCTTAGGGTGAGCAGGGGCTTTCATGCCCTCCCCAACAAGAAGGACAAGGTTGACATAAAGAATCAAAAAGCGTATACCTAGGCATCACTACCTATAAAGAAATCCAAACTACCAGAAACCCCACAGGCACAGCAGCCTATCACAGTCTTGTCTATTTACTCTTCAACAGATGATAATCCCAGGACAGTAAAAATGAGCAGTTCTACTGCCACCCACAGCATCCAGTGTCCTCCCAGTACTACCCTTCCAACTTCTAATGCAGGAAGACATTGAGGCTTACAGATGAGCCCATAACCAATAAAATAACCCTCCTCTATTTCAACCTACTTGTGCAAGACAAGTAGAACATGAGAATCCATAATTCTTCAAGTTACTATGAGATATTTAGCATAACCTAGATCTTCAATCTTCCCATGAAGAGAAGGTATTTGAAAATCAGGAATCCATGAAGTATGCAAAGTAACAGTTCAGGCAACCTGAATGCAAGACCCTACACATCTGAACATGTTATGTAGCATTTCTTGTACAAGCTCTTCAGAAAAGTCAAATTTATATCTTGCTACAAATAAAGAACAAGCTGCTGACAAGGATACAATGCTTCTTTCAAAGGGCTGCAATATAAACGGAATCACTACAACTTGTTTTGTTAAATCAGATACTAGCCCTTGATCTGTATAAAAGATTATTTTGAGAGGGAAACATGTTGCCTTACCTTCACACAAGAGCTCTGTAAAGTCCCAGAATTTGGGGTAAATAACTATGTGGCTTTCTGCAACATGCAGCACTATGCTCAACGTTCAGAAAGAAACATTACAGGATCCAAACTACATTGGGACTTCACTTTCAAGATTCAGAGATGCTTGCTTAACTTAGTTCAGTATTTGAACCTGTATTTAGATGCAATTCCCAAAATGTCTACAAATAGTAGAGAGTTCAAACTGGGAGTTTCTATAGTTAATTTTTTTCTATCACCTGGTAAAAAAAGGATTCAAATCTTTTCTGCTCTTCTCCCATACACTGATCCATCCAGCTAATTTAAAATCAGTAATTACACGTTCCTAGAGGATATAATGCTTACTTACTAATGGTTTTGAAAACCATTAGATTATTTACCTGAAAACAAAATCAGCTCCTTTTATGCTTACTTGTTCTTAAAAGAGAAATTATCAAAATAAAAAAATCAGAATTAAATAAAAAATCATTTTAAAACAGAACATGTTACTGTGCTTATGAGAGAGAGAAGCAGCAGCTTTAGCTTTCCACACCAAAGGTGGGAAACTACTCCACTCATAAACCCAAGCTTGTTAATTGTTATTTGGATGGTTTCATATCAACTGAAAATGCTGGTCCATTTTCAACCATTTGCAGTACAGGGGATGTCCAAAGCACACATCCAGAAAACAGCTAAGAAACTGAGTATTTACATCATGCAAATGAAGGACAGTGCACACACACACACAAATGTAATGTTTAAATCCAGAAATATCAGTATTGTAAAACTGTGTTTAACATTCAGCATGTTTAAAACATAGTAGAACTTTGGTAAAATAATACATCCTTCCAATTGTCAATCATCTAAATGAGCAAGAAAGATTGTGGCCAAGAGACACTCTTTTCCAATGAAATCTAAACTCCAGTTAAAAACAATTTTTAGCTAACTACAACACAACTCAACAGCATTTGGATAAGCCTGCAGACAATACAAAACCATATCTCTAGGGATTATTAACCCTTTGCTAGTAAATTTAACCTTTAAATTCATTCATTGCAGACTAAGGCAAAAAAGAAAGCTCCTGGACTGAAGAGCTAATGTGAACAGAGCACTGCTCTGGTTTCTTAAACGAGTCAAACCTGTGTAGTGGTTGGAGTGCAGGGAGCATGCTACTCATCTCAAAGCTGCCTGAAGGTTATGTGAAAACTGGCCACATCCTGCAGCACTAACCCATCAACTGCCATGGGGAAATCTGCTTAAATACAGGCTGCAGGGTATGGTTTGCAGTATGTACTTTTCAGAATGTTCCTAGAGAATGAGGTGGTTATGAGCATCTTGAAAGAGAAAGGCCCTGTCTGTAATTAGGGAATAAGTGTCCATTAGAGGCTTTTCAAATTTAATTTGGATACCAAATTACATCTTGTTCTTTTTCCTTAACAAACAGCCACAACAAAAAAGCTTCAGACGTACAATAAGCTTGTTTAAAACTGAGTACAGCAGTTATTACTCAGTCTTTATATTGTACTATTACCCTAAAACCACCACCCAACCAGGTCTTGTTGTGCTCGTCACAGATGAGACAACTCCTGCCCCAAAGACTTTTCAGTTTATATGTTATAAAGTCTAATTTTAGTGTAAGTATAAGCCAGAAACCCTGTTACAAGTGGCAAAATCCTGAAAAATCAAGATAATTACCACCCTAACTCATCCTGATTTATGAGGCTATTTTTAGAACAGTATAGGCTGATGTGCTCTGAGCTTTTTTATATTTGCATTAAGTCCTCTGTGATTCCTCCTCTGAAATGTGTGCATATGCTGAGTCCATGTGAGATGCTACCACTGGCGCTTGTCATAAGAATTAAATCCCTCTCAAGCTTGTTTACAGCTCAGCACTTGTCATACTGCTCCCCTGAGCTTCATGGCTGGTTGGTTTTTTCCTTTCTCTTTGGCTCTGTGAAAGATTTAATTTCATTTTTGTTTATGTGTGTACTTACACTCGCAGGTGCAGGAAAGAAAAAAATTGCTGTACCCAGATGTTTTGAGGCTGCAATAGCATACATACAGCTGAAATTAAGGAGAAAAACTGTAGCAGATAAAACCAACTTTCTCATACAGTATTCTATAGCATATTTAATAAACCTATCATGTTTCATTGACAAGAAGACTCTTAAATGCAATTTTATGAGCACCAGAATATTTTACAGTTGTCTCTGCTCTTTTGCAAAGAGGCTTTTAAAGTCTGAAGGTAGTCCAATTACTCCTATTTTTAATTTTGCCAATATCTTCTTGTCGTGGATACAGACTCAATCATCAACACAGCTACTGCACACCAAGCTGCCCTAGCTGCATTAATTGAACCTCAGAGAGTTTCATCCAGATTTTCACCCATACTTTGAAAGATATATTGTTTTGTTAAAAAAAAATTACCCTCTTGCTTCTGTAGTAACAGAAGAAATCATTGCCTGAATTGCTTGTAGAGACTCTGGTTCTAATACCTCAAATCACATCTAGTTCAGCACATCTTAATTTCACAACTGTGGCTGGTTAACCCTGCAATTGATTTACTCCACCACACACTCTAACAGTCCATAAAAGGGTGCAAAGATTAAAGAGCTATGGTTTCATCGGCAACTACAGTAGCTATCTAACTACACACACAGTAATGGCTTCTCTGCTTCACCTCAATAGCACGTGCAGACCGCAGCCAGCAGAGGGGCTGCTAATTTCTTTGTTCAAGCTCAGCACATGCACTGAGAATCTTTCCTTAGATATGCAGGTTCCTAGTCAATTAAATTTATTTGGACAATTATGTGCAGAACAAAATACTTCTGTTAACTTTCTCTGCTCAACTTTTACCTTTTAACCTTTCTAGTCACACACAATCTGCAACATAGAACTTGCTGATGATAGCAATGGTAAAAATACAAGCATCTGATGCAGAAATCACTTGAAATTTAAAAGATGCTCTTGTGCAACCTAAATGGATGAAGCTGCTTTTCTTTTAGCTGTTTTCCGCTTCAGTAACTTCCTCTTAGAGCTTCCACTGGGCACTGTGTGGAAGAGCCTGATGAGCGACTCTGTGACATGACCTCTACAATCACAGTGTTCTGCCTGCCACTGCAGGAAGATGATTTTTGTGGGTTTGTTTTTTAATATATACCTATATCTTTGTTCCTGATCTTAGAACTGAACTGGCAAAGTATTCATAAGTTTAGGGTATTAGAGAGGCACCATGAAATTGGTGAATATTAGACCTATATGCATATAATTATTTCTTTTTTGCAAATGATGATTTTGTATCTCTGCAGTACTAACTTTACGATGCACAATTAAAATATACACTGTCAAACTGATGGCACAGCAGTAAAGATATGTTTATGTAAAAAAAAAAAAACCCACAGGAGAGTCAGTCCATTTCCTATGCTAGGAGAAAGAACACAAGGATAGTTAAACTGAAACTGGTTTTCCTGCATCCCCAAAATGCATGGTGTCACACAAATAAAAAAGACAGTACTGATTTAGTATGGTCTTCAGCAAGCATAAAAACTTCCTACTCTCTGCATGTTTTCAGCAGACCAAATGAAAGTCAAGACCATAGCATCTAATATGGGTGAGGCGCAGAAAGTGCTTTTCACCTCCCCCAAACCATATATGGCAGTGAAATGCATTCATCTTGAGGGACAAGAATTATTACTTGAGTTTGGACTGAGTGAATTTTAACGATTATTGACCTTTAGCTAATTGGTGTACATTATACTCAAGCATATCAATTCACAGTCAGGTCAAATCTCTTTGTGCTGTGAAGCGACTAATAACAGTTGGTTTGGTCAGACACTGCACAGAACCTCATGTTTCTCGATAGAGACCTCTACTCTCATTAACTAAAAGACTAAAAGCAGAAGCATTTTGCCTGCGCATGTTCTATATTCCACGCACAGTGAAGTTCCCATTTGTTGCTGTTTATTATTGATCTTTTATTGCAGTTAGGCATCTTGACAATCCAATGACACTCTTCATTTACTGCTTTGTATTTTCTCTGGACATTCTGTTCATCAGAATTCCTACCACCTTTAGCATCATCTACAAGGAAGAGAATATGACTGTTACTGCAGGGAGTGAGAAGTTCAGGGTAATATATTTTATCCACTCTAATTAGGGATAAGCAAGAGACTGACCTTTAAAACACTTTTTCATAGCCCCTGTCCCCCCCTAATTTATTTTATGCAAGGTAACATACAAATGATATAAGAGAGATGTGATCAAGAAACTCTCATAAGCTTACAAATGGATTGTAAGCTCTCTCAAACAATACAGTTTATTTTGATGGAAAGAACCAGTGCATTTGTAAGGACTGTGTAAACACATAAGATAAAGAATATATTAATATATGTCACATATGACGTGAGAAGACAACAGATATTTTTGGCAGTAATAATACTTATTACTGCCAAAATACAAATGGCAATTAAGAGGCAACGGCGTGTTAAAAGCTTGCAAGACACCACTGTTAAACAGCAGTTCCCCAGTGCAGTTATATCACTCTGTGAAAGCTCACAGTCAGGAGGTCTGCTTTCATGCAGAATTCTTTCGTTTGTTTCTTTTCAACAATGAATAAACTTTCCCATAGATAATAGTGTCTATGGATCAACTGTACTAGGAAGGACCAGCTTTAGCCTGGAAGTGCACAAGCCTAGCAACAGTTTGAGAGGCACAGCTGTCCTGGACAGGAACAATGCTTCCCAGAGCCCTCAGGGAGCCCTACTTCCTTAGCACACATCTCACCTACTTTTATGGAGACTGGAGATGAAATCCCATTTCCGTCCATTGAGTAGCTCACCTAGTCAGAAATGCGCCTGGATTAGCAAGATGCTTTATTTCAAGTAGAATGGCAACTTTACAACAATCTGTTTAGTCAACTTTGTGCTCAAGACAGCATAAGGACTGTTGCTGAACTCTACCCTCTTTTTAACATGCTAAAAAAATAAGACCCCTCTTGATTAGTTTTTATAAAGGTTTCCTTTCAGGCTGAATTCTTCCTAATTGCTCATTGTACTGGGATTCATTTTGAGTTCCTCCATTCTGTCTCAGGTTTATTCAGCAATAAGATTCCATATATAAATAATTAAAAATTTATGTGTGAGTGATGAACATCTTCCCAGGTAGCAGACTAGTTTTC
Source organism: Psittacus erithacus (assembly GCA_009867235.2). Lineage (NCBI taxonomy): Eukaryota > Metazoa > Chordata > Aves > Psittaciformes > Psittacidae > Psittacus > Psittacus erithacus. The sequence continues at coordinate 10,771 of WYDI02007063.1, forward strand.
TACTTTCTAAACCCTACACAATAATATTTGAATTTTCAGCATTTATACCAAAAACGAGTCCTCCTGTAAATGCAACAGTGTCTCTACTGCAACGCGCTTGCTTGGATGAACAAAATAGGTTGAGTTTGCACAGATCTAAAAGACACACATTGCATGCACGCAAATTATAAAAGTTGTACTATAATTTTAAGCCTTTAAGCTGAAGGATGTATAGGTCATACTCAGAAAAATTTTCTGCCTTCAGTGGCAGCAGTTAATTGAAACACACACAACTATCATTTGTGTAACAACTGAAAGACACTACACTAACATCTCTGGAGATCCAGCCATAATAAGCTGTTAGTTTCCAAAAGGAACTGATCCAATGGCTTCATTACTTGCAGCTGTTTGGTATACTGAAAGCTCACTGTGTTTATTCCTCTTATGGAGATGCTTTCCCTGGACAAAATAGGAATTTGTCTGTAATTCCCTACAGACCACTCCAAAAGCTGTATTTCTGAGGCTGTGGTTTCCCATTCAGCAGCAACTGGATGGCCTAAACTGACTATGCTGTCCTCTGCTGCTGCCAGTGTGGTTTTTTAATCTGATTAGCTCCATGCTTTAGCTCAGCATGTGTCTGCAAAAATTGGCTGAAGTGAGACTTAGCAGCTACAAGGGAAAAGGTCTGCTTCAATTCAAAATTGGAAACGTTTTTACAAAATCAGAGCCTTACAAGCCTTGGTTTAGAAACGTCTCTGAAACTCAAACACCTTCATGTAAAAGAAATTGTAATGGGCAAGTTACAGAAATTATTTACAAACCAAAATTCACTTAACTTTTCGTGGTGGTACAGCATGATAGTCAAAAGGGTGTTGGTAATACAGGCTTACATGGGAAGAGAATCACCTTTTTTTCCCTTCAGCTGTACCTGTGGCTATAACAGAAAGATAAACCATCAGGTACATAGCCTTTCTTGGGGTTGTGAAACTAAAGCAAACAAACTGCAGCCAAGTACATGCTGGGAATAATTATTTTGAATTCTGTCATGTCCATTAATTTCCCAATTTGAGAGGAAAGGCAAATTAAACAACAGCACAAGACGCTATGTAGTGGAGAAACTAGGAGGGTTTTAAAACCTGTAGGATGAGCAAATAAATCATTATGAAACAGCCAAGGGTCAATTAGAAGAATGATGCCAAGATTCTAACTGCAATACATTTTAGTTTCATGCTGTACTTAGTTCATTATTTTCAGTATCTATTAAAGGTTTGAGTTTTAGCTCCTTCTTTCAAACATCTTTCACAATAATGTTGCTTTGGATATTTTAAGACCATACAAATGTAATAGCTGGTTTGATGCTGGCACTACACCCTCACCAGTATTTCAAATATGCTAAGGGGAACAACTACAAAGGGAAAGGAAGAAGCTTTATCTTTCACTCCACTGAAAGAAACTGAGAAGATTTCTGGACAGAGTGGATTATTTTACACACTCCCATCCACAAGTAACTTGCATTACTTTTGCTAGGAAAGACTTAGGTATGTTTACCATATTTTAAGCACAGGCTGTACTTTCATTTCCTGTTACATCATCAAGACTGCCTTCTGAGGAAACCAGAGGACAATGGATTTCTTCTACCAAATAGAAATAAGTTTTAAGGTATTAAAAAGTACGTTCCACTTGAATAAATTTGTCTCACTAAACTGAATTTAATCGATAGTAAGTTCTGTGCACTGAAGTTACTCTTCTAACAAACCTGAAGAAACTTCATAGGTTATCCTCAAGAAAGGCTGTCATTAACAGCCTTAAAAGAGGATGAGACAGCCTGCCTTGACACTTTTCTGCTGCGGTCCCTATTAGCCTGCTGTGTCAGACAAAGGTCACTGCAAAGTGACAAGCTGCAGTTGAAAGGATGTTTATTTTAAACAATATTGTTAAAAGACTCTTCAGAAGAACTGGCAGAACCTCATTATTTAGCAAAGATGAATAACATGCAACTACTCAACACTAAGGCACATCTTATTATATTAATACAAAACAGCATACATGCCACATGTCAAGAGCTTCTTTTTGGTTTCATCAAGGAAGATCATACAAGCACTCTTGTCCCCTCTATTGCAAGTGGCCTTTCTATAGTCTCAAGAGGGCATCCAGTATATGTTATCTGCGAAAGAAAATACAGTGAAAGTCACAAATATAGAAGAAAAGCTTGCCTAGCATGAATGTGCTGCCTTAGGGTCCTTTTGGGAATTCTGATGTGATACGGATATCTAAAGCTTTTCGCCATCTTCCAGAGCCATTGAAGTTGGATATGCCTAACTTCTCTGGTTCCTCTAGTTACAATTTTAGGCACCGGTAAGAAAAGCTTCACTTTACCAGATAAAGCAGGTTAACCACCAACTTGTCCTGCATATTGCACACTCATGATGAAAATTCTGAACTTACTTTTGCTTCTCCTGCGCAGAACTGTCTCTTGCTTTCCATCACCAGCCAACAACTTAAGTTGATTATAACACCCACCACCAGGAGAAGACATGACAAGATACAAGGGCTTGTGAGAAGAAAAAAGCAGCCATTTAAACGATACCTGACAAATACACTGCGTTTAATTAAATATCCCAGGAAAATTATAGTATGTGCCATCAACTTGCTAGCCCAAAGAGGAAATGAAGCCTTGCAGAAGTCTTTCCACTAAAGAAGATTTAGTGGAAAGGCACAAGTCTCAGCTGAATTCAGCTGAAAACCTGAGAAGCTGGTAAACAAAATCCAATCATTTCAGGTATCAAATGCAGGTAATTCAAATATACGCAAATTAAAAACTTTTAAGTATTCATGTTCCACTTCTATAGCCTTAGAAGAGAGAAAAGCAAGGCCCTCAGTTTGTTGCTATCACAATGAGAAAGTTTTAAGTAAGAAACAGACCAGCATGTTACTTTCCTTTAGTCAAAAGGATATTAATTATACTGTGAGCAAAACATATCAAGGTTACATTTTCAAGGCTACCATATTACCAGTATGAAACAATGTTCTTACCCCTATGTGCTACCCTATTCACTAAAAGTTTTGGAGAAAACAGCTCTTCTGATTTAAACGCCTACTATTGAGAGCTTAGTGAAATAAAACCTGAAATAATTGTTATGCTTATTAAATTCATAACATAATGGATTCATTCAGCAACGCTACTTTAAAATTGCTATAAAATGGAGAATTGGTTGCTGACAAGCCAAAGCTTTTTGATCATGGAATTAACTTTATTTTAAATTGTGTGATACAGCCCATACATGTACTTTGAGCATTTAAGATGAAGCTAAACTTGCCCAAATCTAAATGCAGATATACATATAGTATCAGTTATCCCTGTGGTTGTCATAAAAAAACTCAGCCTCTCTGACATAACAGTATGAACAGTAAAAAAACCCCCAAAACGCTCAACAAAACCAGCATATTTTACATCATTAAATACATTAGCTTTATAGCATCTTACAGGCATAACTACTACATTAAACTCCCTCAAAGTACAGGGCTTCACAGTGGAACATCCCTCACCTTTTATTTTATTTTTTAAATCTGGTGTGATACAGAAACACCAACCTAAGATGGTTACTTTGGGTCCATGAAATGACTGAATACAAAGTTTTAATTGTCTTAGCTACAGCAGCGAACCAAAACTCAAGGGAACATAGCAGAGAACTGACTGCATAGTGTCTAAATTAACGTGAAATATCAGTCAACATACTTTCTCCCTCTTAGCACTGAATCAGTGGGGAAAAAATATAGTAAAAATTATGCATTAAAATGAAATGTTCAAAAGAGATACATGCCTGGCTTCATCTAAGAACTGAGAACTGTCCTTCTGAGCTACATTAAAACTGCTTTGAACATTTTATTTAAAGCAAAAATCATTCAAAGTAATCACATACTTACCAGTGCTTTTTTATTAGAGGCATATTAAGCATTCATCAAAAAATACAAGATGCAACTAGACAAAATAAACTTGCAAGCTCAAAAAAATCAAACAATAATAAAACCAAAAAGAGAACAATTTGCCCTACACAAAAGTTTCTTAACAGTCTCTAACAAAATTCTACTGTGACAGCCTATGGCCAGTCTTTGGTGGAATATTAGCATATCGTACAGCGTAACTCCCGCCGGCCCTTTTCTACGTGTCAGCATACAAGTAACAATGCTTAGTGCCTGCAGAAAAGCTCGAAGATCTTGCAAGGTTCTGCAGAACACCAACCCTTACTCAAGATTCTTAACCGTGACCTTCAGTTCCTAATGCCTTCTGGCAGGAAAGCACCACAGAACCTGATTTAAAACCAGGGTTCTTCTCTTTTTCCCCATTTCCAGTAAAAAAGGACACATGGTTTTGTCATAAGAATTTTGTTTAAAAAATATCAGCCAATACCTAGAACTCAGTATGGGCTATCTCTCTTTTTTTTCCCCTGGGATTACTTATCCATTCTGTTACAAGAAATCTGAACCACAGTAAGCCAGTTTGTTTCCCAAACTGCACAATGCCAACTAAGACATTGGCTGCATTTGAGGAAGCTCCAAGTGACTGAATACTCACTGACCATAAGCTAATACTGTCAAGTTTTTGTTTAAATGCAAACAACAACAATAGCATATGCGTAGCATGTGATTTCCTTAAAAAATAAACATTAAACCATTTTGCAATAATTATTCGAGCAAATACGGTTAATCTTTTGAGATGGCAGGAAATGGTGGTTCTTGTATGGATGCAAATAACTTTCAGTTACTGGTTTCTGGGTTTTTTTATAAGGCAATGAAAACTTGAAGTAAAATGTTTCCCCAGGTACAAAACCAGAGGTGGCACAGAATAAGAAATACTGGATGGAAAAAATACTTTGAAGTTACTCAGAAATGAACAAAAACCTGAATCATGCGTAATCACAATCAAATATATCAAAATGCATTTGATGTAACTTGATCCTCTGGAGTGACTTCTGCCAGAAGTACCAATTCAACTTATCTCCAGGAAACCTCCCAAGTAACACCATGGAGATTAATCTTCATAATTATGCAGTCACCTACAGTGCTCAGTCAGCAAATTAATTACTTGATTTAGGAAAAACTGTAATGAATTTTAGTTTCTCTCCTTAGCAAAAATTCCATGCTACTGTTTTAATGAATCACCTTAAATATTTAAAGTGATCAGATGGTGTTGCTAGAACAATGTAGTTCTAGCTCACCTCTTCCTTTGGAAAGGTGTTTTATATTTAACATTCCCTTTTGTTTCCTTTTGCATTCTCTACACAATTTAAAACAAACAGTGCCTTATATATTAAGTATCTGAAAATAAAAATATATACTTCTGCCAAATATGCAATTTTTAAATCTGAGTTTTATTTTGCAACTTTTCTCAACAGTATGTGGCCAAATTCTTATTATCAAAATGGTAAATGTTTGAAAAGTTTACTTGCCTAATTAAAGATTTGAGAAATTTATAAGCAAGTATTATACAACTGGTTCCAGATGAACTTAATCTTTTCCAAAACCACATATCAAAGCACTAATCAAAATATATCATTTGCATGGAATATCATTAATCGTATAAAAAAAAATACTATTGAGATTTCTCTGGATTCAAACACAGACGCAATTCAGGGACTCCACCAGTAACATAGCTGATTAAGTCCTTTGAACTGTCCTCGTTGTGATGTTGTGTTTTATACATACATACAGGCATGAAGACATCAGACTGGTTAATCCTATCTCAAGTTACTAACTTGACCACTAAACCAACAAAATCCCCAAATAACTAAGAACAAAAGAATACTGCAACTTAATTGCTGTCAGGTTTTTCACGCGTCTTGTTTGAAGTTCTTCAAGAGCTGTGACTAGGTAAACAGTCCCATTTTTCTTTTTAAGTCTTCTAAACCTGCATGGATGAAAATTAAGATGCAATTCAAAATTTACATCATACAGCTTCTTAGAGTGTGAAGCAGTTTTTGAGATGTTGAGATTGATGTGGTTTATTCAGAGGGTCCAACTCCTCCAATAAGCTGCAATGGTCTCTAAATTTTAATACTGTTGCTTAGACTCATTTAGCAACTGAGCCCAGTTAACCCAAGAGGACAGAGCAAGCTTCAGTTGCATGCTGGCAGCCCAGAAAAATATCTGTATTTAATCTGGAAAAGTTAGCACGTATTACCACAATACACAGCTACAAAAATATGTTTATGCATAGGCACTTGCTCATTTAGCTCTAAATCAACAGTACTCCCATCACCAACAAGCTCCCCCCCACCCCCAAACAAAACCACCACCATAAGTGTCAAATTCACAATATTAAAATGAAATAGATTTGGGAAACTATCACTAAAACTTTTTTTTAGAAAGGTGGGAAGACTCTGCCCGAAGTTTCAAGCTGAGCATCAAATTATGCACAAAGACAAAATTTTGTTGCAAATATTTACTCAAAAAGTAATAATTTACAGCAGTGCCTTAATAGCTGTTCAAAACATTTAGCATTCATTAAAAACAAAACTGTAAGTCAAAAGCACATTCTGAATGTTTCAAATGGAGTAATGAAGTCATAAGAGCAAGCTACTGTTATTCATATGCATTCCTACATCTAGCTGCTAACTAGAAGAAAAAAAAAAACCAAAAGAAACTAAATGAAAACCAGCAGCCATCTTTCTGTACACAATTTAGACTACAAAAAAAAGTCCTGAAATTGAACTATACAATTTCCTCTTTATATGCCCTGTGTCCTTTTTGTAACAGTTAGCCAGTAGCAGCTGCAAAATGGCAGAATGCATGCCAGTTGATGTTTCCAGTTTGGGGTTTTCCTTACTTCTGCTTAAAACAATTTTTACATTAAACTGTACTTTGGTGTGACTTACAGACCATTCCTATGGGTCTAAGGCTACGAATCATAATAAACAACGATAAAAGCCTAACAGCTACAGTACTTTCAGCATTATGTTCTATTTTATACAATTATGTTAGGTATTTCTGCACAGCCTGCACACTGAAAACCCCACAAATATATATTTTTATTGTAATAATTTCACTTTCACTGAAAGTTTATTAAGGTAAGCTTATAACCTGGCAGGATTACACCTATACAGAGGTGCACAGATTCATATAATTCTGTTTACATGCTTTTAGAGACAGGAATGTGACACCAAGTCCAAAGGTTTAGGTTTACCCGAAGTATCAGCAGACCAATAACCATCAATGCAAGTGTGCTCCATTTTAGCATCAGAAGTTAATCCATACTAAATTCCACTGTTTAATGATATTCACACTGAAGGATTTAAAAAAATATTTTCTTGGCAAACAAATCATCTTATCCCAGGCTAGTAAACTACAAAATTAGAATTTATTCCTCCTTTCAAATGTCAATCATCTATCACACCCAACAGACAGGAAGATGTATCTGAACATCACCTTTTGTAAATTTACTTAAATCAGTTGCACATACACATACATGCTGTCTTCAGATGCAAGACTTCACTTCAGCAACTCTTCTCTCCTCTCCCCACCCTTCTTTGTTTTCAGTAATTAGAAACAATGAGCACACTCATCAGGAATGGTCCATGGTGTTCTTACCATTGTTTGTAACAAACAATAAAATTAACATTATTTCAGCTTGCTTCATTTTCATCTGTCTTGTGTACAGCTGTTTCCATTCTGTTGCGATTGCTTTCTTTAGAAGTCTCATCTGTTTGTTCACAGAGTTGTCCAGCTTTCTTTGCTGAAGGTGCAACATTACCTTTTTGAAGGATTTCAGTAGCTTCATGCTCTAGTACCTCAGATGGAGTCAAAGGCTCCAAATGAATACTGCCTTGTTCACTAATGTCTGAACTAATGGATTCAGGTTCATCTCTTTTTCTCAAGAACTGCTCAAAACTAACATCTTCACCTAATGTTAGTTTTAAGTCCCTTGGGTTCATTGTTGAAAGCGTAGTTACATCCAAACTATGCACTTTAGTCTGCTCATTCAAGATAGCATCATCTGAACTTTGGCAAGTTCTTAACTCGCTTTCACCATGAATACATTTTTGTTTCTCATCTACTAATTGTTCGTTATTATATGAATCACAACATGCTCCCTTCTCATGCAAAGAATTCTTTGAGCTGTTGTCAGGAAGTTCTAAACTAGGAACATTTTCTGTATTTGACAATGATGACTTTTCTTCATTCTTTTCAGCTAATGCAACTTTTTTAGTTTGACTTCTATTGCATTCTTTTGTTTCATCTGAAGAATCATGTTCTTGTTTGCTGAAAAAAACCAAAACAAGTTAGTTTTAATCACAAATGAAATAAAGCAACACGTCTGTACTCCACAAAGTGACACTCAAAAAGCAGTATTGTACATTTCCTATTTAGTAATTCTCACAAATTTTCCTAGCAAGATAGGCTGAATTTAAGCAGCAGCTGCATTTTTCTTACCTATTTACAAACTCAGCTTTGTATACAGCAGTCAACTGCTACTCTCTACCTCTGTATTTCATCTCCAAAAAGGAAAGTTAAGTTGTCCCCTTTGTGTGACACATGGAATTTTCCAAACCACAATATTAAGTTCCTCTACTTGCACATGCAGAGGACATACAGATGCAGATACAACTGCTCGGAAATTTTTGTTGATGTGCAAAGCCAAAAAAGGGGGGTGGGGAAGGGAGAAGCCAGCCAGTTTGTACCTTTATAGTGACCAATTGACTCTGCAATACTAATGAGAGTCAAGTGAGAAAAAAGGCTAACAGTTGCAATACAAACTAACTTAAATCTCTAATTTAGTTGAGCAACTACAAATCTGGATTTACTGAGAAAGTGAACCTGTGTCACCTTTCAAATTAAAACTCTTTTATGAAAAGGAAATATAGATCAGGATTGAATTATGCAAGTAAAAATGAGAATCTTATTGTATAATAAAATCAAAAGAACAGTATGAACTTTGTACACAAACTGATTGCTTAAACCTTGTATTATTTCAATAAAGCCACATGCTTGCACTGCTTTAGAGTGACCAGGAAAAAGCAAATAATCCAATTGTTTCATAGACAGACTGAACTGTGTATTTCAAATGCCAACTGTACCTAAAAAACCCCAACCTAGACCTACAAAATAGTCTGGTCATACTGTTATATGCAATTTGCTCATATGTTCATATTCCAATAGTCAAAATCCCAAATACTAATTTATAACATTTCATTTGTTATAGGAACACCAGCTTCTCCCACCCTTTCAATAATGGAACACAAGTTTTGCTGCAAAGATTTAAATCTGGTAAAAGTTAACTATAAACTCTAACCCAGTCAGAGTTTTTCAGAACAAGTAGCTCAAATGATGATGATGACAGACAAAAGAAAGCGGGGGGAAGGAATATGGAAGAACAACTGTTTGTCTGAATTAAGATACAAATTCTATATAGGAAGTGAATTTAGTCACAAAGTCTCTCAAATAACCTTATAAAATTTAAAACAAATGGAAAGTAGTCTCTAAACAGTGACATGCAGACAGAAGATGTGAGAGACACAATATCACCAAATATCTCATTAATCAAAAGGCATTTATACTTAACTTCTTCAAATGGTTTGAAATATTTTTTGGCTAAAACCACTTTCAACATTACCTAATCAACACACAGTTCAGGACTCTTAAAAGGGACAACCATTTCCCTGCTACTATGATTTTATGACATATTTTTAAGCTAAGAGTCTAGATATGTTGTTCTACTGACCCAGGAATTAAGAACAACTCATGTGATTCACCTATATGCCAAATTATTTCACAGAAAGTTATTATTCTCGAAGAGGTGCTGCATACTATGAACATTCCGAAATCAGTTTTGAAATCTCACTTTCACTTAAACTAATCCAAGAATACTCCATTTCTGACTTTGAATTTAAGTCAGAAGAACATTGTGAGCAGGAATAAAAGACTGATGAAATCTTACCAGTCACTCATAAGAATCTTTTCATCCTGTTCCACTAATTTTTCATTTCTAATGAAGAATTAACTCAAGAGGCCAAATTACAACCTGTATTTGCTACTTGCGTCAAACAAAGCTTTCCTTCCCCCCCCCCCCCCCCCCCCCTTTTTTGCCTATCAAAACCAGTAACTGACATTCTCAAATACACAAAATTTCTGTTGGGGGGGTGGAGGAAGGGTAATATTTGGTGGAAAACTCAAGAAACTCTGGACAGTTCCAAGACAAAACCCAACATTCAGAGCCACCCATTATCTGTGTTTCAACATAAGTGGTCTTACCATAACTATTCTTAATTACCTCATCTATTCCAGGGAAACACTTTAGCTATACGGAGCTGTATAAATGCTAGTAAATATTTAGAGCTGTTTTCATATGAAAATCCAGTCAACTCTTTATGAAAGAGTGCATATACACATGACCTTTAGCTACTACTTTTCAACAAGCATCTTGAGTGTGAAGCGTAGTTGCAGAGCTAACAAGCACACAATTACACTTTAGGTAGGAAGTTCTGAAAACATAAGCAAAAAGTAATATAAAAGGGTTTAAATAAAGAGATGATTAATGCCTCATCCACACACACAGAGCAGTGTTTCCACACTGGAAACTCCAGATGGATGATATTTATGTACACATAGAAGATTCACATCAAGAAACTCTTAAAGGATAAATCTGCCCTTAACATATAAAATGAATCCACCACAGCTTTCCTCACCCTCTAATAACCAAAATCCCAGCTTCATTCAACCCTAGCCCCTCATTCTCACTCATTTGCGGTAAATCACAGGAAGGGAATAAATGGGGAAGAAAAAAAAAATACGTTCACATACATTCATTTCTCATGCAGAATAAAGCTGTCTCTCATCAGCACACCTTCCTGTGAGTCACAATACCAATAAAACAATGCAAAAAGAAGCATGTTTTTTGATGATGACTGTTGTGCAAAGCTTAACCACAAAGAACAGTGATCTTTTAGATCACTAACCACAACAGTTAAGTTCAATTAGATAGCACATTTCTCCAAAGAAATAATTTACCTCTGCTGAGAACTGCTGATGGATAAGCAAAACCTAGCAACTGTGACAAACTAAAACCCCACAACCGAAAGAAAAATCATACAGCATTTCAAGAAATCATTCTCTAAGTCAGTAGCTGAAAAACAATAGCTTTCCATTTAATACTAGGAATAAAACATACTCTTATTACTCTATATGTAACAATACTGGTTCCAGTGTAAGAAAATTAAAAATTCAGACATCAGAAAGACTGGAAAATGTGAAAATTTTACTTTTAATGAAGACAATGAATCAATTTTCTAAAGCATGATACAAACTGTGACTATCAAATATGGGCTATACTAATGAACTACCTGCCATACTGTCTACATGAAATGAGCTTTCAGAGTAAGACTACTTCAAAGAAGTAGTACGAGACATAATTTTGAATCCAAGAGATGGCAAAGTATTCCTAGATAACAACACCTGTATTACAGCTGCATTTACATTAACTATTTGGTGCAAACAACACAATTATTTGGAGGCACATTCCTTGATTGTTCCCAAACGATGGTTGGTTAAATGTTTGGTTTACAGAGCAGTCCAGAGGCATGCTAATTAGATTTCTCTTGGAGGAAATGAACTGGAAGCTCTGCCTGTAAGTGCATATATAACAAGTAACTACAATTACGTTTTAGCTAAGTTTTTAAAGGCTAAATTTGCACCACCAAGTGTGAAAAATCACTAACTAGAATAAGACATTGCAGGCTGTGGTACCTGGAATAAAAATTTAGATGAATTATATGAAGTATGAATCTGCTCATAATGTACACCACAAGAAAATGTACAAGATCCCAATTATTTGCCCAGATTGACGTAACAAATTCCACAAATTTGTGTGTTTGTCTACTTGCTGTGTATTTCAATGAACTGCCGAAATGTCAAGTATCTGGCTGCAGCAAAGTAACAGGCATTCCATGGCACCCTGGAAAAAGAACCTGAGGTTCCACACAGCCCAGGCCACATGGAATGGGCAGCCCATCACTGTTCTGAAAGGTCTTTATTCAGGTGTTCTGTAAATTCAGACAGCTAACACCCAAGCAGGCTATTCTGTCTGTATTCTCCATCTTTTCCAGCAAAAAGGGCTAAGGTGCAAGGGTTGGTTTGCTTTTTGTGGTTTTTTTTTTTTTTTAGGGAGGCAGGGGGGTGCTATATATTTTAAAACAAAAGCCAGGATTACAGAACACAGTTTTATGAAGCAAGAAATTGCAAATTCAACATATTCTGAAATGCTAAAACACAATATGGGATTAAAGGAAAAAAAAAAGAAAAACTAAGAGTAAATACATCTGAATGGAGTCTATGGAAGGAAAACGTGTTACTGTGTATGTTTGAGAATATTGCTCAATGCTGGTGAATGAAGACGAACAGTCTTCTCACAGTTCTACAAAATCACTGCTTCCTAAAAAGAGGAAAAAAAACCAAACCCAAAAAACAACTTAGGCAAGCAATGTTACAAGAAAAATCTTTATTAGATCTGAGGACTTCTCCCACGCTCTTACCAGCTGGCATTTCTGTAACAGATCGCCTTTTTTGAAGGGCAACAGAAACACAACTTCTTACAGGAAAAAAAAAAATCTCTCTAAAATCAGAATCCAAAGATCATATTTAAATAAAAACCTCCAAAACAAACCACAATGTAGTGTGCAATCATTTCGCTTCCTGATATGCAGAAAACAAGAGGAAAATCTGTACACATAAAAATAAGAATTCAAGCCTAAAGAGGCATTTCCAAAGACTTCCCTCTTTAAAGAAATGTGAACAAAAAAATCCAAAAGTTACAGTCTAGAGTCAGTATTTACACACATCTCAGGTTATATTTCAGGTCAATTTCCAGATTCCCTGAAGATGAAGATAAATTAAGCTCTAAACCATTCCTTCATTGGAGCCTGGCATATAAATTAACCAGAATAGATTGACTGCAAACCGGAAATCTTTGGATGTGGCAGACATACTGAAGGTGTCCCCTCCAACACTGCCGTACCTTTTTGTTTTAAAGCACAAAGCTAGATTTCTGCACTATGCATACCTTCTAATCACCATGACCCCAGTGGTTTTTGTGTAGCTAAAGAAAAATTATCTTGGACATTCAAACTAGTTATGAAGCTCAAAGATACTGTTAGACTGTGTGGAGAAAAGAAAAAACATTACCTCCAACTTAGGTTTTCTCTCTCTAATGGAGATTTCGGTCTTTAACCTAGTGAATAATGAATTAAGATTCAAACTTTTAAAATACTGTAGGGTTAAAACAGAGATAAGGGTGAAGATAACTTACAGCAAGAAAATAACTTGGCAATCTGAAATAAATTTTTCAAGTTGTTACTTATTTTGAGTTTAGATGTACTTCAGAGTTCTGGAAGACCATGTCAGCATTTTAAAGCATTTTATTTGGTATGCAGAAATTACAAGATAAACTTGTGCCATGTAACCTTTTCTAGTTACCTCACCTCATGAAAACCAGGAAGCAAAGTCTTAAGATGGTTACCAGTACTTTGACTAGTGCTTCCTGCAATTCTACATGACGATTAAAAGCCTTTTACACCATGCCTGAGGTATTAAAGATCTGAAATGCTAAACTAGGTGCATCAAGCCACATTATGACCCAACAAAAACATTCTGCAAAATCAAGCTCAATTTTCTTTTAATTGCCTACTGTAACCCAAATACCCAGAACACAACCGTAGATTACTTTAGGACAACTGTAAAACAGTGCAGCTGACTTCCAACTGCTCTTTGGAGGAGACAACTCCCTCAAAATACCTTCACAGACACAAACCACACGTTAAATGAGCTATAAAATATTTAAATTAACTGACCTTTAAAAACCACAGTAAATAAACAGCTTATCACAACATTATCAACACAGATTTTCTGTGTTTAAATAAGAAAATGCTATCAAAGAGATAGTAAGAAGTATGTCTCCTACAAAACCTGTTAAGTCATCAGTTCTAATATAAAATCTAACCTTTCAAGGGTTTCCTATTAAAAAAAAAAAAGAAAAAATGAACGCAACCCTCAAAATTGCTTATGCCTGTATCTTCTTTGTTGATGCTGCATTAAAAGCAAATTTAATCTGCTGAAGTATGGTACTGCCTCTGTTATATTTAAATAATGTTATTAATCATAAATTAAACTATACCCAACCTCAGCAAGTCTTAATGGTTGTCTACAAAGTACAAAATATTTGACAGAAGAAACAGCGTTAGCAATTTAAATTATATGAAAATTGTATACTAATATTAGATTGACATCTAACACATGTATTTTCCTAATTCAATCCAAGAAAGCAGTGCTGAAACCCAGACCTCTTGAAGAATTTTAGCACATAGCTTCAGCAAACCATAAACACCTTCTAATACTTATGTCCTAGCAGCTGATGAACAACTTGGACTGCAGTACAAACAATCATTTACAACTATTTCAATTATCAGATCTTAATTTGCAATAGAGGATGGTGAAAATAACTAAAAAAGAGGAATTATTTAAGAATAACATTGCTATGATAGCACTGTAATAATGCTCATCTAATTAACAGCAAGAAAAATGATCAGGGTAAATCAAATGACAACATATTTTTTGGGTCAGGGATTTGAAAAACTCCAAAGTATTTAATCATGAGTAGCAACACCAGTAAAAGATGAAGCGACACCAAATATTTAGCTTTGCTTCACTGCTTTAATTATTTCTATGCAAGAACTTAAACAAGTACGCTGGAAATAGTATATATGTCTAAAACAGACATTCGTGAAAGAGCAGAACAATTCAGACAAAAAAATCAAGTATTTTAAATCCAAGGACAAAACATCCTACTACTCTTGTCAGAATAAATGTAAGCTTTGCTACCAAAATAATTGGGTATGAACTGGATCCAATATTTGTAGATTGTTTTAAATAAATTATAAACATTTTACATGATCAATTTCTAACAGATTTCCACGTACATGTTTTATAGCTTATAAAACAATCCAACTGGCTAATTCATGCTGTTTTGGAAGTAAACAGGGCTTAAAACACTTTCTGGTAACCCCATCTTCATTAATATGGGTTATCTTGGATTCCTGGCACATATTCTCAACCTTAACTCTGTTTAGAAATAGGTTCTAGGGAACTGTTCCTTCTAATTGGTAATTAGCAGAAGTTTCATAAATGGATACTAATTCATAGAAAGCTACCACCTTGTGATGTACCCAGCACTTTTTATCATGTAAGAAATCTTATATCCCATAGTTCTCAAAAAGCAACAAAGACAACATACTTTCTTACATCTGTGTAGCTACAGGGCTTCTGGCAGGAACATTATGAAAATAAAATTGTGACCACTTCTGATAAGTGCAGCCTGCTGGGCAATAACTTTGAGGTATTTTGAAGCCTCCCTGGAACCCCAAAGATTATTCATTCTACATCAAAATTCACTTCTAGTTAAGAAAAATGAAGAGAGAAAAAACACAACAAAACGAAACCCAAAACGTCGAAGCTGAGCATAAAAATTCAGCCTGACTGAAATACTCACCAGAACGGATGTGCCATAAAATCAAAGATTCAGAATAAAAGCCAGGTAAGTAAAAACACTAATTTAGATACCTTGAAGTCTAAATTCAGGTTGATCTGAAACTTAGTATTTGATATATAAAGTCACCAAGGACGCATGGAAGGTATTTGGAAAATCAGTGAAACAAGAAGTCTCTCAAATGCACAGACTAAGCACCAATGGAAGTTGTCTCATTTATGCAATTAATAAAATTATGTATATTTGCATGCACACATACACTGAGCCCAAATCAAGAGCAGCTGTCATCCCAGGGATCCGTCATGTTCTCTTACAACCAGAGAGTTATTCCCACAGCTTCTTTGCTTAAGCAGTATGGGAACTCAGCTGGAATCTTTTGCCAAACATCCCTTTTTCTACCCACCCTTAACCAAAAGTAACCTTTTCTAGGATGACTGTAGCTTCAAGAATTTCTAGAAAACAATTTCATGTTATTTAAGTGGCTCAAGGTAGTTTCTACACTCTACATTATAAATATAAATCTATTTTAAAACCAAAAGAATAGAAAAGTTTTTGGTTGGTTGATTTTATTTGTTTTAAGAGAACTCCAGCTTTCAATAGGAATTCCCCATTTTGAAAAATATAACCCTAAGTAGAGGTAATGATTCATAAAACAATTCTCCTCCAGATATTTGACTGTATGAGCGCTTACTGTATATGTGAATGCATAGTTAGAGAAAGCTGCTTCTACACTATGGTGTTTTATACTGTTAATGACTGAATGGGAAAAGAAAGATGGCTAGTAATGAAGACAGCTACATAACTTCCCAGTATTATCAGGAGTAGTGAATGTTATTACGCACAAAGATGCACAGTTACAAATATTTAACAGTGTAGCGGAAACAAACATTTTCTTTCTTGTCAGGTCAATTGAGAAGACAAAAGACTTGCCAAACAAAGGAGGTAAATAATTTGCTAATCAAATAAGGTTGCTCTGCAACTGTAGGCCTTTTAAGAACCCAAATTCCAGTGACACTCAACATCCTAAAAATAACAAAGAGACAGGTTAAAGTATGTATAAATGAAATCTTAATTCTTTGAGCATAAGCTAAACGGGTTATATTGTGCATATTCATGCTCTTTCCTTGCAGATACAATCCAATATGTTTCATTATTCATGCAATTTTGTAGTTGTTGGGACCATCAGGGATACTTCATGTCAAGACACGCATTTTTACTTGCATGGTTTAGCATAGTTTTTATGTTACGAGTTTTCCACATGAATAACACTTCTGAGATCCTCAAACAAATGGAAACAAGACACCATGATGCCAATAGTTTCTACATGAACTATTTACACAAAGCTGACAAATCTGTACATAGCTTACAAATGTTTTAACTGAAAGTCTGAAACTTAAAAAAAAAAAATCTGTAGCAAAGCTGTAAAAGAACCAATTGGTAATATCCAAAATGAGCATTCAAAAGAGGTATCATTCACTTAAGCTTCAAATCAAAGTGTCAATCTAATGTAATTTCTGGGAAATTCTTAAAGAACATTTCTGAAAAGTCAAAAATCTGTAATCATATTCCAGTTTTGTTGTTGCCAGAAACATGAATTTAAGTGAAATATCTCAGATCCAACTTCCTCGGAAATGCAACAGCACATTCACAATGAAAACACAAACCCACTATGCTTTTTTTGAATGCTGCTGTGTCAAAACAGAAGTAAGTCCTGCAAGAAAAACCTGTAGTAGGTAACTGATGATTGAACAGCAGCATTCAAGATGGAACATAGCTTCTGTCAGAAGGAAAAAAAAATAGCAAAAAGAACAAGACTTAAGAGTACCGAGTAAGCGTGCAGATGCTCAATCACAAAATACGCATAAGACAATGGATGACAGGATCCTTGCCATTATTAGCAATTTCACAGTGATTGCAGAAGCTCACTGTAACTGAAACTGTTACTGTTTGAATACTAAAAGTGAAGAGGACAAAAATAGTCATATAAATGGATTAATCTCAGAGAATCTGATTATGCAGAAAAAGAAAGCACTGCAAATCAAGAACAGCTTGCATTCATCAAAAATAACCTCTTATAACTAAGAGGTTATAACAGTGACTGATCTCAGACTAAGATTAGCTCTACCTATTAGGTTGCTTGGAAGCTAGTATATGAGAAATTCAACCAAGACATATATTCACTGTAATCAGGAGGTCGAGTTTGGAGGAACACTAGATGTTTACCATGACAAAAGGAAAGCTCATCATATATCCAGACAACCTGTTGATGGATAAACTTGCCATAGATAATCTAGAACTAAAGATGAAGTCAGAAGCAGTGAAATCAAAAGCAGCAGATGTCTCAGCAGCTTGAGTATCCTTGAAGATGAGAGATGATACCAAAAGAACAAGGTGTGAATGAACTGTAGCTGCTCCACCCTCAGAAACAAGGCTCAATAGATTTATCTGCCTCTGCCACATGCTTTCCTCCTACAGTATTTAGGAACAAAAAGAAGCTTAGCTACCAGAGCAAAGCAGCTAATAAAATCCTTTGGCCAAGATTCAGTTTATGCAGTTACATGTGACAGAAGTAATTCAAAGTATATTTCGCCACTATATACTGTAAAGTCACTGGCAGACAAAAATGCAACTTACTTGAATAATAGATCAGGACTTGTATGTTTCAGTGAACGCTCAAAGAGAATGATTAAGCCCATTAGTTTCAGAAGCTAGGATCAAGTTCAGAACAAAATGGTCTTTGATGTCAACACATACATTATCATTTATACACTACTCTAGCTGGGGATGGTAACAACAGACTTAGCAGCAAAGAAACACTGCAAATGAGCAGCAAAGAAACACTGTATCACATAAGTGAAACTCCTGGTAAGCCTCTCTTCAAAGGTGTACAGCCCCCAAAAAGCTGAAAGTCAACGCTGCAAACCAGAGAACATTAACACAGAAGGGCCTTTGCCAGACTACAGTACTGGGAGAAAAGACCAGACCTGTTGCCTACAAGATGCAAGAAGAGAATATCACGGCTTCAATGCATGAAGAAAAAAGAAAAGGTCTGGTCAGATCCTTGTTTGCTTACATACCAAAATAATCCCAAGCTGGACTGGGTTCAATTTTCTGGTCCACAATGATGTATCAGTGAGCCAAGGCAGTATAGGATACCTGCTCACTTTCAACTCCCCTGTAACAAAAATGTCTGCTGTCAGTTCATTTAAAAATGTTAATTGTTGCGCAAAGCAGAGAGTTGAGCATTAGAAGAATATTGGCATAGTTATTAAGCTTTATTCCCTCAGCACAAGGTGGATCACTAAACAAACAAGGCAACTTTACGCAAAGTAACAACTTAAATAGCAATTCCTGCTAAAACATCTCCAGTTAGGTTATCTGTATTATTCACAGCAGGATTCTGGTCTGAAGACAGTTGCATCAACACTACACAGCACTCGTGGAACATGTCTGGTTATTAGCAATAAAGAGGAGTTTTACAACACATACAGTCTGATATATAGCAAAAGATACCATCTGAGAGATGCAAGAGAAGATCCAAAAGTTTTCAAGACTGTTAAGTCATTGTTTCTGATGATGAAGTAATTCTGAAGAGCCCCATGAACAAGTCGTATCTTGTTGAGTTATATGTCAAAGAATGGAAAGAAATGCTCACAGATCACGGAGAAACTACACAGCGTGAGTTATGAATACTGTCTGCAAGTTCCCCTTCTTCCAAAGCAAACCAGAGTACTATGAAGAACCATCCCGCAAAAAGATGTGCATTTCTGTGTGTACTCTGTACTGTAAATAATAATTTTTAAAATATCTGCTACACAGGTATACTCAATGCTTTTAGGTTTAGCAATGATGTATTCTTGTCCAAAGTGTTAGAAAATTAGTACACGGAACAGGACAAGATCTACTGAAATTAATTTGAGAGCGTGACAGTTTCAAAAAGCACCATCACATATTATCCCATGTAGTACCAGTAACTAACCTTATGTCAACATTAGAGCTCTCAAAAACAATGGCTAACTGCATCTGCACTAACAGCCTGCAGAACAAAATCTGCACATATTCTTGACTCCACCTCAAATCTTTTCAGCACTTACCCACTTGTTTCTAGGTAATACATACTTTGTAATCTAACATGCTTGACATCTCTATAATATACCCAAGACAGCAAGACCCTTGTGCAGTACTGCAACAGCCTGCCACAACTGTACCTCCTTGCCCACCATTAAATACTATAACAGCTATAACCTTTTCTTACATACAGTTCAGCAAGTACTAATTCCCAACACCTAATGCCAGCTCCAAGTAGAAAAGCTAAGGTTTTCACAGTTATCACAGCCCAAAACTTTATTTTCCCATTGTCTGACTTTCACTGAAAAATGAATGTTTAAAGGACACAAGCCACCCCAGAGTAATAGCTCACCCTCCTAGATGACTACTTCCAGTGTTCTGTCCAATTCCAGTATTCTGCACTCCAAAATCGGAAATTTTATTTTTATTATATGGCTTTTTGATTTGTTTTCCCAGACTAATTAACTTCCTGCCAGAGTACCTTCAATTCTTTTTAATAATGTCTATTAGTCATGCCATCAGTCCACCAGTTTTATTCAACTGTATCTGATGCTATTATTCATAGGCAAAGAAAAGCATTCCTACATTTAGGTCACATGACATTATTCCAGTACCCTCTCTTACTGTCCACTTTATGGAAACGAAGGAAGAAAATACTTCATAGTTATGTAATAACCTATTAGGGATATTTCCAACACTCAGTGAAGGCTGACTTCGGCTTATAGGCCTAAGAACTGTTGAAGGAGTTCTCATCATACATGATTATCTAACTCTAACTGTCTAAAAGTATCTAACTTTGAAAATCCTGCTATTGGGTAGATGGACTCAGTAACACCTCATGGAATCACGGTTAAACTATTTTCTTCCATCTTTTAAAACACATTTCTTTGCAGTCTAACTGACCTTCATGTTTCTATGTCCTGAAATGGTTTATAGAGAACTCAAATGTTTCATCCAACTGATGCACCTCTGACCCTTCGATTAAAGGATAAGCAGGTTCACAAACTAACATTGTAAAGCCTCAGGAATTGTTCCAGGATAATCAGGGATGGCTTAGCATATCTGATTCCTCTACGGTTAAAAAAATCCCAAGCTAACTCTACAACACAATCTCCACAATTCTATAGGTTTGTTTTTCAAATCCTTAACAAAACTGAAAGCCAAAATCCTCGTATTTTTTTCTTTGAAAGCAGAATTTAAAAAGTTAGTACAGAACAGTATTCCTGTGTCATTTCAATAACAATTTTGAACATATTTTCTTAATATTTACAACAGATTAAGAATTCATCCAACTTCAGTAAAAGTCACATTTTTGTGTTCTTATTAATCATGTGAGAACATAAAACACTCAATTAAAACTAAATACTAAAGCTCGTATTGAAAGCAAGTTGAATTAACAGTTTCACTATGCAGCCTCACTTCTAAGTGTAGCTTAGAAGTAGCAATTGAAAAATGCTGATACTCCAAGAATCATCTGCCTCTTTGGCCAAACTGAACAAAAACCTGCTTTTGGTTTTGGCTGCAGTAATCATTTTCTCTTCTCATTCCTGGAACTGTGGACATGGTAAGAGCAGTAAGTCCTAGTTAAGGTCTAGGTTTATCATAATTCAAAATTCTATGAAATTAAAAAACAAACCAAAAAAACCCCAAAACCCACCAAGTTCAAAGTGCAAATTTTGGCCACCTGTCACTAAAGTAATAGAAATAACCATTGAGCAGTAAAACAGAACTTACTCAGATACTTGTTCAGCAGTTGGGATATTTACAGAAACTGAAAAGAAAAACAAAAGATTTTATTAAAAATATTTTAAAAAGTGAAACATTTAAATCCAAGTACACAGAAATAACAATAATGCAAGTGAAAAAAAAGGCCTGCAGTAATACCAAAACATCCACATGGAGGTATTTGTATATGTATACTATATAAAAAAAGACACTGTATGTACTCACCTTTCTCTATAACAACTTGACAAGTATGAGTGTGGCTTTCACTCAGATGTGTGGCCATGCTATCTAAGCCAGAAACATCAGTCAGGAAATCACAGTTAAGACACACTACAGTCACACCACTAGAGAACAGAGAGCGAAAAGGAAGTATAAATACAACACAGCTGTGGAAACAGTTTTCTTAACTTATAGCAACTGGACAGACTATAAGAAAAACAAAATAATTTCCTCTACCTTCAGATGAGATTACTCACAAAAACATGCTCTTAAGTTTCATACTGCAGCTAACACCTGGCAATCCCTATGAATGACCAGGGCATCTCCATGCTGGACATAGCACAGAGAACACTTTAGACAAATTTATCTGTAAAGCACAAGTTTCTTGGGTTTGGTGGGTACTGTTTGTTCATTCTTTTGTTTCCCTTGCCCCCTCCCCATTGCACATATTAGGAATAACCACAACATAAAGAAACAAATATTTTTTTAAACTGCTCAGAAGTTACTAAATGTGGACAAATAACAAATAGCTGTGACTGAACAGAATACTGCTAGTGGAAAAGCTGAAGTTTTCATTTCGTTGCTCTTTCCAAATTGTGGAAGCCCAGAAATTCAAGAGGCTCTAATCTCATTTAACGTATCAGTTCACTATCAGAAAGTAAAACCACAAGGATATGTAACTAAAAAAAAGCTGAATTACCGTAGCTCTTCTGAATGCTTCTTATAGATCCAAAATCTTTTACTTGGACGAGCACTGTGAAAACTAAATACACGAAAACATTAACATTTAAGACCGGTTTTCCTAGGTACATTATTCCCCACACCGTACATTACTTGTGACAAAGCATAAAAACAGAAAGATTGGCTACTGATCTGCATTATCTTAAAACATTAAATTGCTGAAAGCTTACAGCATTGTGACTATCAGTTCTAGTTTAGAATGTTGGCTCTCTTTGTAAATAACAGGAACAAGGCTTAACTTTGTCAGCACAGTCCTGCAAGAACATAGTTACACTGCTTCCATCAGCAGTTTAGCTCTTGAAGCACCATGGCTATAGCTATACAGCGCTCCACAAAAGCGAAGCTTTGCTGAATTCACACTTCCTAAAGAAATGGCTTAAAATGAGATAAATGAAATTTTTAGACAACCTCTAAGTTCTCTTACACAGGTTAACTATGTGCCAACACTGACTTCCATATGAAACAAATAAGCAAGCAGCTGAGTACAGGGGCTGCTACTGCAAAAACACCCTTCCTTTAACAACCTTCCTTCTCACCAACCCTTGTTCCTTACACTCACCAAAAAAGATTAGGATAGATGCTGCAGGGGGTCAAAGCAGAGGGAGCATTAGTTTGTCAAGGAGACAAAGACAAAAGAGTGCCTATTTTACTGCATGGTTGAATTTTACAATACCCAGAACATGGACAGCAGTACGAACCATTTAACTTAGATTTCTCCCCCCTTTTCTGGAGTAAACCTCTTGTACAACCAGAATTAAGCACATCAATTTTAACTGTTTTTTTAAGCATGCAACCAGTGGTTTGCATAAAATCATACTTCAGTCTAGGACTTACATAAGCATTGAAATTATTTTGAATAAGTCAACATATAAAGATTCAAAAACTTGTAAAAACTTGGGACATAAATTCAAGAGTTCTAGCATTCAAAAATATCAAGGCATTTTATACATACACACATTTAAAAAGACAATTGCGTTCTGTATTTTTACGCAATATATTTGGCTTGTTTAGGGCACAAGATAAACAAGTATGTTTTCAAAGTTTTGTTTTACTGTCACTGCTACGTGTTAATTATTGAATAGTATAATTCTACGGCCCTGAAAATAAACACATTTATTTTCTTAACAGGCTTTTTAGAGCTGTCATCACTAAAACCCTACACTGCCTTACAATCAGCGACAGAACTCCTGCAAAATGAGATGTTATTTTAACAGTTGACCAGAAGTAGTCTAAGAAAAGGTATCCACTTTAGCATGTTATTTGAGACATCCTTTACATGGTAGTCTGTGCACAGATTTCATTAGCAGTATCTGTGGCTGTATGCATTCAACACTTCTAAAATCAGATAAGGCATTACATCTGAACCCCAGGGAACTTGAAACAATTAGTCACTATTTGCTAAGTCTGGCTGAAATCATTATGGAAGATCTCATAGAAACTGAAGCAAAGACAGAACACTTCCTGAACCACTGGAATTTTAAGGCAAAACAAGAACATTGTGTTTAGGCCCTCATTATAAAGCAAAAATCCAACTTTATACATTTCCCTGCCAGTTCTATGATCCAGTTCAAAATTCAGCTAACAGAAACACTTAAAAAACCTTATATGAATTTATGAAGTATCTGACAACCCAGTCAAATTTTTGAAGAGTTCTTACCTCATCATGTGATTCACATAGGCTTTGCTACAGCTAGTGTTGTATCTGCATAAGCTACAGTGGACATAAGCAGGAAAATGGCTTGCAAAATCTTTTACTTCTGAGTAACATTCAATGCATTTGTGAACTCCTGAAAGATACCTAATAGTAATATGAAAAAGTTAACTACTAATATCAACATTTTAAGACAAGATAACTATTCCAAACTTACTGCTTTAAGTTAGTAGCAAGCTTGCCTACTTCTTACTTGAAGAACTTAAAAATTTAATACTTAAAGGTTACCATAGCACACATAATGAAAACTCTTTATTTCCCTTCTTCCTCAGGTTACACTGTCATTCTCATCTTAATAAAAAAATGTGAAAATTAATATAAGCATCTGTTACTGGCAACTCTTAGCCAAGAAGATACTGCAGTAGATAACAACCTCCAACTTCAGCAGCTGCTCTTGTCTCTATGTACTTGAGAAGGATTTCAAAGAAATGCTTCATCCACTACAACACATGGAAAAAGCTGTTGGTTTTCCTGTCACCCCTGATATTCCCCACTTTGCTCTGAAATATCTACAAGGCAAGAATGTAATCCTGCTCTTCTCCAATTCTGGATGTCTCGGAGAGCTATGCACTGGGAGCATCAGCACCTTACTGGAAGACAAGACATCTACAATCTTTGACAAAGAAAACCGTTAACTCATCTTAGCCAATGAAGTAATATTCTAGTCTATAAAACACCCATTAAATTATTAACACAAGGATAGCAAACCCCAGTAAATTGTAAATATAAAGACAGCATTCCCAATAGCATTAATGCATCTCCTAGGACAGACAAGACTTGACCTTTCAAATAACATGTTCAAATAAACCCCTTAAAAACGAAAAAAAAACAAAAACGCAAAAAAACCCCAAAAAACCCCCCAAAAAACAAAAAAAAAAAAACCACCACAAAAAACTGAAGGAGGAGAATACTTTTCCCTCCATCAGAAAACTTGCAAAGAACACCCAGGCAGGCAGATGTATTCCCGTCCTCAGGTCACTTTTAAACATAAATCTGACTCGTAAGTCAGTATTTCAAGACTCTGTGGCTCTGTGCAGAAAAAAAAAAATATCTAAATTTAGGACAGGAAAGTTTCCAAAACATATGTCTTTGCAGCATAAAGTAGTCTACCACTAACAAAACTGGTGAATGAAGATTCAGAATTATAATACCAGTACCTTTTTCTACAAAACTGTAATCTCCTCTACTGCAGTATAAGTTATCAATTAGAAGTTATTAGAAGAGACATTGAAGTGATGGATTATTTATATACAAAGTATAAAGATATTTTTAATGCCAATATATTACCTTAGATTATGCAATGCTGTATTTGTAACTTCTTTTTTTTTTCTGCTGTTGGTCCATGCATTTTGTTTCTTTGTAGCTGGTTTTGATTTTGCTTTTGACCTATTTGTATTAGATTTGTTATGATTTTTAGTGGTATTTTTAGCTTTAGGTGATAACTGAAATGTGGAAGAACTTGTACTAACAGAAGATGTAGCTGATGATCCTGATAGAAGAGATCCAAAAGATGCTCGAATAGTCACCTGCAAGTATGAAATGAAAACATTTTCTATTTAGATTTAAGCCAAGTTCCCATTTCTATTTGTCTCAATGTTTAAGCCACTTTAAGCAAAAATGAGAGCATAAGAAACACTCCACAGTGAAAACTGCTTTGAAAATAATGAAATGTTGTTGACTAGAGTATACCTAGCCTCAATAGTCTATTGGATGCTTAAAAAGCTCTTGTTCTGGTGGAAATAGCCATGAGAACACACACTTCTCTCTTTTCAGACCTGCAACTGGCTACATCCTGCTTTCTTCACACAAACAAAAAAATAATGAAGCTGTGGAAAAGAAAGAGGAATCAGCCCAATTAGCCCTACTAAGAAGAATATCAAACAGTTCTGTCAGTGCCTGTAATAAGAATGGTCTGGGTTGGAAAGGACCTTAAGATCATCTAGTTCCAACTCCTCTGCCACGGGCAGAGACACCTCCCACTAGACCAGGTTGCTCAAAGCCCTGCACACCCTGGCCTTGAACACTTCCAGAGATGGGGCAGCCACCGCCTCCTTGGGCGGCCTGTGCCAGCGTCTCATCACTTTCACAGTAAGTGATTTCTCTCGTATATCTAACCTAAATCTCCCCTGTTTAAGTTTGAGCTATTACCCCATGCCTTGTACAGTCCCCAATGAAGAGTCCCTCTCCAGCACCCTCATAGGCCCCCTTTAGGTAGTGGAAGGCTGCTATGAGGTTTCTGCACAGCTTCTCTTCTCCAGGCTGAACAGCCCCAACTTTCTTAAGACTGTCTTTGTGTGAGAGGCGCTCCAACCCCCTTATCAATCTTGTGGCCCTCTACTGGACTTGCTCCAACAGTTCCACATCCTTCATATTTTGGGGACACCAGAACTGTATGCAGTACTTTGACCTGCTTTAATAAAATCCCTTGGTCTTGCTGCCTCATCATTTGCCTATTTACTTCCTTCAGATATTTTTGTTCTTCAACCTAGAGTCCCAAGGGCTAATTCTTGCCCAGACTCATAGTTTAGAAGGACCTCATCTTCTAAACCTGGTTCCAGCTGTCTACTAACACTAAAATTTTATAAATAATCTAAACTTTTCTTAGATCATGAAGACCCTGAAATCTTTAAAAGACTGAAATATTGTCAGTGTTTTACATTAGGCCAAGTAACACAACTGCCATCAACTTCAGTAATTTTCTCTTCCTGATTCTACAAGAAACGAACCATGAAGAGCTGATAAGACTAAAACGTTATTTTCTTCTTCCACTAAAGTGAAAGGACATATCTTCACATTTCATTAAAAAAACTGTAGGGAAAAAGTCCTGAAATCCACAGGAAAATCCTAGTCTAAATGATTCCTTCTTGAGAAATGGAAGGATTTAAAGATCACCTAAGCATTCTGAGGGGACCCAAATTTACTTCATGAAACACTTAACAGAAAATCATGGTGTGTTTCTTTTACCCTTCAAATGCTAGAGCTAGAAAAGACAAGGTGAACTCAAATTTTAAGCAATATTATTTATAGAGAATTAGGTGTTGCACACTATATGATTTTTTGCCACCACCTTCTACAGGTTGAAAGATATTTCTACAAGAAATGCCACAGACCCCTCAGATCACACCCAGACTACCTCCTTTGCTCCTAGCACAAGAAAGGCTAAGTGGGAGGGGGGACAAATGACTCAACAGCTCAAGAAAGTAGCATGAGCAGGACCACTAGAATATCCATGTATAGACAAATGGGACAGAAAGCAACACCACAGACCACCAGGAGGAAGCCATAAACTGTGCCTGGCAATTCTTGCAACAGGAGTGTTTTTGAGAATTTTAGATTTGGAGGTGGCAGAAAAAGGGGAAAAAAAAATAATCTTTGGTTTGGAAAAGAAAGATGAAAAGAGAAAAGCCCTTCTTTTTATTCCATGACTTTCTCTACCAAAATATGGTTTGTTTTTCATTTGTTTGGGTTTTTTTCCCCCATGTCCCTTCTATTTCTCCTGTATGAAGATTTACCTTTGTTCCAGGAGGCAACCCTTCTAATTGCTTGGGTTTCCTAAATGTTCGGTGATGCTGAGTCTTGTGATCCATTTTTTCTTTGCATGTCAAAAACTGCAGTCTACACTTAGTGCAACGGTATATTCCTTTTTTCTTTTATAAATAGAAAACATATAGAAAGCATGAATGTCATGATAAATAAACAAACTCCGACCCTAGCTGGTCTCAAGCAATTCCCATCCAGTTTCTAAAACATCAACCAGAAAAACTGATATTGCACAAAGCCAAATTACTGTGTAGGAATGAAGAAAGGATTTTTTTTTTTTTTATCCTCTCTTTAATTACTTAAATTATATTAATAGTATTTATTTTACTAATATTATTACTTAAATAGTATTTAA
>WYDI02007066.1:0-30971 GCA_009867235.2 Psittacus erithacus
GAGACAGGACACCTGACCCAAACTGACCAAAGAGGTATTCCATACCACAGCACGTCATGCCCAGTATATAAACTGGGAGTTACCCAGAAGGGCTAGATCACTGCTTGGGTCAGGCTGGGTATTGATCGGCAGGTAGTGAGTGGTTGTATTCTTTTCCCTTGTTATTTCCCTTATCATTATTATTTTTATTGGTGGTAGTGGTTTTGTATTATACCTTAGTTACTGGCCTGTTCTTATTTCAACCTGTGGGAATTCCATTTTTTCAATTCTCTGGCAGCAGGGGGAGGAAGAAGTGGGGGGAGTGAGCGAGCAGCTGCATGGTTCTGAGTTACCAGCTGGGCTTAAACCATGACACCCTAGCTCCACCACATGCCCTGCAAGTGATTTTCTCACACTTAAACCTTTGCAGGAAAATACTCATATCACTTGATATATTAGGGTAAAGAACTTTCCAGTTTGTGCCTTATTTAAAATAAGGAATAAAAATACCAGAAACTGATTATATAAAAATAGCTGTCAAGCTGTAAGCATGCTGTGATCTAGAATACATTCTTCTTGTAGCAAGTATGCCTCCCCTTTATTCCAGGGTCTCAGTGGGGCTGCTTCTTGGTGTGCAGAATCTGTTACAGATGCCATATTCTTCCTATTGTGGGAGTCACTCTGTGCAGGAGATGTGATTACTGCTGGAACAGCTTTCTGGCTTTTCTCATTTTTCTACTACCTTTGTTTGTTATGTTGCTTTGGGTATTTTTTTTAGCAGAAAGTTTGAGAACATTTGATACACTGTTTTACAGTGTTACTTTGATGTTTTCTTTGAAACAGGTTTAGTAATGGCTATAATGTTGCTCCAGTGTTGAAACTTTTTCTTTCCCTCTTCCTCTCTTTCCCTCTTAATTGTACCAGTTTCTCTGCTTCAGGCTCCTCTGTGCTGTTTGGGATTTTGCAGTTAGCTATCAGCTTCTGAGCAAACAGACTATGCCTGCCTGTTGATGTAAGGGCAGCTCACTTTTGTTTGGAATTAGCTCCATAATGCTATAATATATAGGGTATTGTCATGGTTTAAGCCGAGGTGGTAACTCAGAGCCATGTGGCTGCTCGCTCACCGCCCCTTTTCTTCCCACCCTGCTCCTGAAGGGATGTGGAGGAGGATTGAAAGAATGTAACTCCCACAGGTTGAGATAAGAACAGTCCAGTAACTAAGGTATAACACAAACTACTGCTGCTACCACCAATAATAATGATAAGGGAAATAACAAGGGAAGAGAACACAACCGCTCACCACCTTCCAACTGATACCCAGCCCAACCCCAGCAGTGATCTAGCCCTTCGGTGTGACTGCCCCCAGTTTATATAGTGGGCATGATGTGCTGTGGCATGGAATACCCCTTTGGCTAGTTTGGATCAGGTGTTCTGTCTCTGCTTCCCCCCAGCTTCCTGTGCCCCTCCTCACTGGCAGAGCATCAGACTGAAAACTCCTTGGTCAGAGTAACCATTACTTAGCAACAACTAAAAACATCGGTGTTATCAGCATTGTTCTCAGGCTGAAAGCTGAAAATACACCATTGCACCAGCTACTAGGAAGGAGAAAAATGACTGCTACAGCTGAATCTGGGACAGGTGTATATATATATCTATAATGGCATAACAGTTGGACTTGATGATCTTAAAGGTCTTTTTCCAACCAAGCCAATTCTATGATTAGGAAAAACGTTGCTAAGAACTTCCCTTTCCTCACTTACTGTCATGGCTCAGCTCTTCTTTGGGAATGAAAGTGGCCCAAATATATGTGTATACAATTTCTGTGGGTTTTTCCCAGGCTTTATACAGTGTTCCTAGGTTTCTTGTGCAGTCAACTGTTGTCCCCATTGGACTGTATGGAAATCTCATTACAGAGAAATACTGCACCCAGCTGTAAGATTGAGCAGCTGGGGAAACAACAAGATGTTCAAGGTGCGGAGGTCTGTCAGGTGAAGAGCTTCTCTTCCTTACTCTGGCCAGCCTGGACTTGCAGACTTCCTTCATTCACACTTTTTGCTAAGTTCACTTCCTCATCTTGTTATCTTTTCTTAACTCACCTTCAGATCATGTGAAATCTCCTGTATATACAGAAGAGCTACTTTTGACTGGTAAAAAGTTTAAGCACCTTGTTCAGTGTAGGTGAAGCCTTTTTAAACCAGAGAAAATTCAGCCTTAGGGCAAGTTCAAGAAGAAAAGATGTGCCCTTCCTCCCTTTTCTGCACTGGTGACTGAATCCCTCGATTAAATTTTAATATAATCTCTTTTGTCTTTAGTTATTTTCTTCAGGATTTGTGGAATCTGAGGAGTATAACCCAGATAACCTGGATCTAAGGTTTGATGTGGCATCTGTGTTGAAGGAACTCAAGAGAGGAAAGCGGCTGGTAAGGAGTTTCTCTCTGCACCTAGTCCTGTCTCAGAGTACTGAAGGTTGTCTAGTCAGTTTATGTTTGGAAAAAAAAATGCAGAAAATACGTGCTCTACTAAGATTGGGGAAATTGCAGATTTAAGAATTAGAGACATTGATTTGATGTTGTATTTGGCAAAGTTTAGTTAATTTTGTATTATAATGTGTTGGATACCTGGCCTTCAAGTCCTTAGTCTAAGTTTCCTAAGAGATTTTGTAAAGGACTAAGGCAGTGCCTGACAAAATTGTGCAATTCATGAGTGTAAGGGGAAACACCTTCTAGTTTTAACAGAAGGAAGGTTATTTATATGAGGTTTTCTTACTGGCTTTGTCTTCAGCTGTCCTCCTCCCTTACATCCTGGGTGGAACTCTTTCCATTGCAAAGTTAGCCTAGAAAACATAAATATAATAGCACACTAAAAGCACTAAAGACCTTGGGTAAGATTTAGAGGAGGAGGAAAATTGCCCAGTACCCTCACTTGATTCTTTGCATTGGTTCAGAAATTCATCAGTATGAAGTAGAGATAAGATAGCAAAAAGGTGGTTGAAATAATGACCAGGGTAGGAGGTTGCAGGAGTGAACTTGCCTCATGAGTTACACAGAGGTGACTGTAATGAAAGATTTGGTTTTCCCACAGGATAACATTTGCCTTGTATGGCAAGATTGTCAAGAGCTGTGTGCAATGCTTACCTGTGGAACCTCATCCTGTTCTAGGTGTGCAACTTCTGCCGCAAGAAAGGGGCTACTGTGGGCTGTGAGGAAAGAGCCTGTCGCAGAAGCTACCACTACTTCTGTGCGCTCTGTGACGACGCAGCCATAGAAACGGATGAAGTAAATGGAGTCTACCGGTATTTAACCAAGTATTTTCTAACTAATGATTGTCAAGGGTTTGGTGGTGGTGTCAGGAGGAGAGACTTAAAAATAGTGTCGTTTTAGAAGTATTTTTTAAAAGGAAATATGTTATCTTCTCTTGAAGTGATGCTTGATCCTCTGTTCACAAGCAATAGGGGAAATGTTTTCCTTTCAAAGGAAAACATCACAGCAGTGGGAGGGAATCTGTTCAGTGTTTAAGCCTGCAACACACCTGAATGATCAGTAGGCCAAAATTGAGGAAGTCAGTCCTTACTGGCTAGCTAGCCAGTCTTCAAGGACCAAGTTTTTTACTAATGTCACTCAAATTCTCAATTTCTGTTGGCTCAGAAGCTTCATTAAATGTGCTCTGAGCACATTAGGAAAATTCTGGTAGAGAGCTTTGCATACCCACCAAACACCTTCTTCTATTTCAAATATGTTGTTAGTATTAGCATAACTAACCAGACCTCGAGTAAATGTTCTGTCCTGACCATGCGAGCCCTGGTCTCCACTGCCCTTGGACTGCCTGTGTTGCTGTTAGATGGAACAAGTTGTTTGGAGGCTTTAGGTGAAGGGATTGAGAAACTGGAACTTTCAGGACTTCTTAAAGAGCTGAAGTTATAGTAAAGTCTGAGGTAAAAAAAAAAGCTAAAACCCTAATGTCCAGCTCTGTGCAAGGCCAGAGGGATCACAGGCAATGTTAGTCCTAGACTAATCTGGTAGACCATCTAATCAGTACTTGTTTCAGGAGGATGTGGACTAGTGCAGTCAGTAGCAGTGGAAGATGGGTCTTTCTGTGTCCCTTGTACTCCTGGCTGCTTCCCTAGGGCTCTCAGTCCAAAATAAATAGGTCTTTCTGCGAAGCTGTAAGCCCCGCCTTAAAGAGTATATGGTTAGCTTATAATGTCTTTGGGAGCCTGCAAGGCTCATGAAAGAGTGTAGCTCAGGGGAGGGAAACTTCTGTGATTGCAGAATAAATGCTGTCTTCGTGCAGCTTTGGAAAGGATACCTCAGGCCGAAGAAGACTGAACTTCTTGTGATGTTGAAAATGAACAGGACTGATAACAGTCTAGATACAAACTGATAAAGGAGCGGTTGAATACATGGTTTGGTCTAGTGGGTTTCTGAGCTGATGAAAAACATATCCAAAGAGAGAATTCCATCAAGAGAAAGAGAGCTGGTGGTTTTAAATTCTGAGTTGCTGTTGTTGCGATGAGCAGCAGTGATTATCAAAACCAGGAGGCATATTGTGCTGTAGAAGTGGCTACTAAAAGGAGAGGTGGGAAAGAAGTGTAGTTTTTACTGCCATCCTGCAGAAATGGTAGTAGGGGTGTGCTTCCAATTAAAGTGGCCTGAGTACTAAAACATTCTGTTCTTCCAAAGATGTTCTTGTACTTAAGAAGATTGTTTTTACCTGAGAAGAATAGAGTTAAAGGGTGGGAGGAAAAAACCAACCTCCAAAGGGCAATATTGGAAATTCAGCGATGTAAATAAGGTGTCTTCTGTACTCAGCTGTCTGACTGAATTGTTAGGCATGCATAGGTCTGGGTTTTTTTGTGCACCAGAATGAATTTAATGGCAAAAAAAAAAGGCTCCTTAAGGAGGCAGGCTGCATTTCTTACGTCACTGCTTCTATTTTGTTAAAATAATGACAATCATTAGAAATATCCTAGTAAATGCAGTTGCCTTTAAAAATTGCTTCCAAGCACTTGAGCATTAGTCTGAGCAAATACATCTGTAATGAAGAGATCAGCTAAATCACACTATTGACAAAGCAGTTTTGCTTAAAAAATGATTTGGGATCCTTCTGTAAGAAAGGCATGTTATAGAAGCTGGTTCATTATTGTATTCAGAAGATAAAGAATATTTCCAGCTGTATTTGTTGCATTTTGCCTCTTCAAAGGAATTCACCTTGCTCTCCTAGAACCAGAAAAAACATTCCCATCTCATATATTACCAAAGTCTTTATGGAACAAATAGTTTGAGCAGTTTTAAGCTACTGGATCTCAAACCGGGTGCCCTACTTCCTCAGGACTGGGGAGCACATCATAGGCAGGGGAAAGGGAACGGCATTTTGATCCCCAAGCAAGTAACTGGTCCTGTGCATGGCAGCGCCAGCACGTCATGCAGGGCTTACCAGTTCAAGCTGACTGGGAAGCAGATGTATCTAAAGAGGTTGCGGACCTGGCCTGAGCGGGACAGGGCAAGGGGGCAGAACTGCAGTAGCTAAAATCAAGCAGTGTCAGTACTATGGTATTTCATCTTGACAACATCCGTCTCATTTTAATAAGGCATTTGAACAAGAGCACCTCTGCCACAGCGATCACCACACCAGGTGAAATGTGTCTGACTTGGGATTGAAACAGGGAGTGGGTCCACACACAGTGGGATAATGGAACTGATTCAAAGCTTCAGTGCTCAAGAGTCCACTGAGGTTCTAAAAGTACAAATACAAGCTTGTGCATGTGTGGGATTTTAAGGCAGGTGCTTTCCTAGGTGGGCAACGCGGAACAAAAATCCTGATCATTCTTTAAGCATCTTTCAATGAAAAGAGGGGAAAATATCTGTTAAAATCAGTCAGCATGACTCTGTTTACATATTTATTAATACTTTTTCTCTTTTTCTTAAAATTAAACTGAAATTTTAGAGTGTTCTGCCCAAAACATGACCCAGGCAATAGGACCAATCACTATGGTGAGTTTCTTTAATGGCTTCATTGATTTAATTTGTTTTAAAAGTTTGCATCCTTAAGTCAGTGACTTATTTGAACAAAATAAATGTTGTTCCACCTTTATATTGAATTATTCTGACTCTGTGCAGGCAGGTAGGCTCAAGCAGCTTGTAAAATCCATGTGAGACATGAGAGTCACACTGAGGAGTGATGTGCAAGCTTGCACTTGATTAGCAAAAAGGGGCTGCTACAGGAGAGGTCACCTCAGGATTTTAATGTGTATTTACATTAAAACATTCACATTTGTATCTTCTCTATTCACTGCAGTAGGTTTTTTAAATAGGGCCTTTCATTCTGAAGGATCCCAAAGAGCTTTCGAAGTGTAACAAAAGGGTTATACAACCCCTGTTTAAGGATTGCTTCCTTTGCTGCAGAAATGCAGCTGAACTGAGCAGTCCTGGTCCTTGCTGATTCACAGGTAATTGGGAATCTCAGTGAATTAACCAGCTGAAGTGGTGACTTTGTTAACCTAAAGCACACAGTCCTGCTCAAAATGGAGTGGGTCCTAGCCTGGCCTTCACTTTGAAGATAAGCTCAGTTGAACTGGGAGCACTAATGCTAAGAGTGGGATGCTCCCACTGAAATTGAGTAGACTTTGGCTAATCGTGACAAGGCCTGGCTTCACCCTGGTGCCACTTGGGGTGGGTTAGGTGATCATCATTTAAACTTGTAGTCACAGGTCTGGGGCTGCTTTGCCAGCCATACAGTCCATTTAACACCTGACACTGCTGTGGCTCACTAACCAAATGCAGCTTGGTAGTTTTGCTTTTTATTTATCTGTAGTTCTGAGGCCTGACATTCCCTCCCTTTTTAAAATGAATTCAGTTCCTTTGGTTTTAGGGTTGTCACTCTGCTGGGTCTGTCCAGGGTCCTGGCTGGTCTCCTGCCTGAGTATCAGACAGGGCCAGGATTGCTACCTGTCCAGTGTAAGTTGAGATCCAGGCATTAGGTCCAGCCCTGTAGACTACCTCCTTCAGAAGGAAGGCATAAATCTCATGAAGTTGAAGATCTTTGTGTCTGCAAGTGCTGTGTGCACAATGCATGGGCTGTTCACTTAGAAGAGGGATCTCATAGAGGAGATCTTCCAGAGGCACTTAATTTGGAGACCTTTTGTTTATGAGGGGTAAATGGATTCTGCTGGCAGTGGCTGTCCTGGCTTCTGTGTGAGCACTGTGGCTCCATGGTAGAATTTTGACTTTCAGGATCCAGCTTGGGTGAAGCAGCTCAGCCATTCCTCTGGGGAAGGGCTGTGTGGGAGCAAGAGCTGTACAAAAGGGCTGCCGCTCCAGGCTTGTTTTCCCTGATAGCATGGAGAAAATGGGGTGAGGGGACATCCTCTGGTTTTTGGTTCAGACACATTCCTGTGCTGAAATGTTGGAGCTCTGCTGTGTGGTTGAAAAGCGATAGGGTGCCTTAGGGGCCGAGAAGTCTCCTTGCAGCTCTGTAGCAAGGACGGGAGGGCAGTTTGGACTTGGAAACAGGCTCCAACCTCTACTTAACTGGGAGTGTTGGATGTACCTAGAGTAAAGGCTGACAAAGGTGGAAGAGCAGAGAACACTGGGGGGATCAGGAGATGGGCTGCTCTTTGGATTGTGCTTCTCTTGTTTTATAAGACATCCCTAACGCAAACATCAGGAGAATCCTACCACATGTCAACGATGTCATGCTATGCAGCAAGGAACGCTTTGTGCCTGCACTAGCATCTCTTAGACTGCTCCAAAATAGTCCAGCTTTATTTTGGATGAAGTGAGAGGCAGATTTCCTTTCAAGACATGAAAAATGCAGATGTACAGCACTGATACCTAGAACCCAAACCTGTTTCAACAGCCTTCCTGTACCAGCTCCTCATGCCTTTTTTTCCTGTTCCTGATTTGTAACAGGAAAAGAACCTAAGTGCTGCCCAAAGGACATAGCTAAATGGGAGAGGGGCATTTAAAACCCTCAAGTTTTGGTAGGCGGTTGAACCCTCCTGCCATGTCTTTCTTGCAGTTACCCTTCTCTGCTTGTGATGCTGTAGCTTGTTACTAGCAACTGCCAGCTAAGATGTTGGAGAGAGGCTGGTGTATGCTGACAGAATGGGCAGAGCGAAAGCAGGTGGTTTTGCAGAGTTCTCATGCCACCTCACTGAAAACACATTGTAGCATAAATACTATTAAACTGACAAGGCTTCTAGGAGGGTCATTATATTGATGAAAAACCTAATGTCATTTGTATGTCTTTGGGACACCTAAAATAATTCTTTATGTAGTATCAGTTTTGAGGGTGTATTAACTTAAACAAGAATTGACTGGGGAAAAACCAGTCATCTTCAATAAATTTGCCTGAAGTTTTTACCACTTAGTGGCAGTGCTGCTGCAGTGTTCACTCTGCCACAATCAAAACTCGTATGTTAAAATCTGGGGTTTGCTTTATACTGAGTTTAAAAGGCAAAGTGATAACCTAATGCAACAATGATTGGCATTTCTTCCTAATGGTTCAGGCTTGTTGTTTTTCTTACATGGAAATGATGTGAATTCCACTGAAAATGTTGGGTATTTGGGGAAGCTGAAGCACCCTCTTGCTTTGCCACCTGAAGTGCCTGACTTCTGTAGCTTTTTGGGAAAAGAGAGAATTTGAATGATGTGAAATCATGAGTCTGAGGTTGACACGTTTGTTGCTTTGTTGTTTCTTGATTTCTAGATACAGCTAATAAGAGGAGAAGACATACACTGAAATCTTCCACCATGGCAGAACAAATGGTAATTCTGCATTTAAGTAGTTCTAGACCAGGAACCTGCTTATGCTACAGCAGAGGGCTTCTTTAGTGAAGTGTTTTGACAGTGTGCTCAGAGACAGACTTCCTCACAGAAGCAGTAACTTTTCCTTTTTACAGCTGCCTTGTTCTCATTTTGTCATTCTGTCAAAACAAACACATTTGTATTTGGAGCTGCTTCAGGCAGAGCCAGTGCTGCCCTCGAGTGACTTTGCGCAGGTGCAGAAGCCTCTGAACCAGGCTGGCTTGGTGGCTGTGGTTGTGAAGTGACTGGAGAGAGCTTCCCTTTGGGGTCTCCTTTTCTTGGGAAGTACTGTGTCCCTCAGATGTGCTTGACACAGTTTGTGTGAACACCTGCTTTTCATGAGACATTTGGCCTTTTAAGCCGGCACTTAGGGGTTTGTAAGCCTGTACTCATGGTAACTGGCAGGTTCTCAGTGCCCATCAGGCTGTTCTCAGCTCTGCTGGTGAAGATGGCCCTCTATGGGTTCAGGAGCTGTCAATCAGAGCATCTGTCTGATTGCAGGGGTAATTGTTTTAGAGGCTGTTGTTTGACCTGTCTCCACAGCAGTAGGCATGGGAACTCCATTCACTCTAGGGAATGGCTTTCTCCTTTCTAGAGGAATTGGCATCAAGCTTTCCTTGGGGAAAAAACCACCTTTCCCAGGGCTTGAGATTAAAGGGAGATTGTGTGAGGGGATGTGGGCAATCTTCACAGCTTTTATGTAGTATTCTCTTGAGGGTAGGTTATTTGTCTCCAAGAATTTCTCAGCTTTAAATCCACATACATTCCCAGTGATATAACAGATCCATCTCACCAGTTTCTCACAGTAATGTGCTATTTCTGCTGCTCTCCAGTGCTAGCTATCTCAGAAATCAATACAAACACTGCAGATAAGAAGCTGAGTGGCTCCAGGATTTATACCTGCAGGATATACTGTTTACCATTGTATAAGCAATGCATGTTTGCACTGGTGGAGTTCTGTGACAGAGCTTAAGGATTTTTTGTAGTCCTGTGATATGACATGGAACAACTGAGAATGACTGTATCCTGTCCAAATGAAGGAAAACTATTCCCCTTTTCTGAATTATAGAATCACAGACTGGTTTGAGTTGGAAGGGGTCTTAAAGACCATTTAGTTCCAACCCCCCTGCCATGGGCAGGGACACCTTCCACTAGACCAGGTTGCTCTAAGCCCTGTCCAACCTGGCCTTGAACACTGCCAGGGATGGGGCAGCCACAGCTTCTCTGAGCAACCTGTGCCAGTGCCTCAGCACCCTCGCAGGGAAGAATTTTTCCTAACATGTAATCTCAGTCTCCCCTCTGGCAGTTTAAAGCCATTCCTTTTTGTCCTACTCTACATGACCACCTAAGAAGTCCCTCTCCAGATTTCTTGTACACCCTTTAGGTACTGGAAGCTGCTCTCGTGTCTTCCCAGAGCCTTCTCTTCTCAGTGCTGAACAAGCACAACTCTTTCAGCCCTGTCTCCCTAGGAGAGGTGCTCCAGCCCTCTTGTCATCTTCATAGCGTCCTCTGGACTTGCTCCAGCAGGTCCATGTCCCTCTTGTGTTGGGGGCCCCAGAGCTGAACACAGCACTGGGTCTCATGAGAGTGGAGGGGAAGAATCACCTCTTGACCTGCTGGTCATGCTGCTTTTGATGCAGCCCAGGGTATGGTTGCTAGTATTCCATAGGCTGAGGGAGCTAAACATTGTTTGCACCAGGAGGCAGCAGTAGGCATTTGCTCACATCTGTGCTATTTACCAATGCAGTAATTCTGGCAGGTGGTGTCCCAGGTGGTGGGCTTTTCTGAAAGAGATTTTGCTTTGAAGCACTTTTTGCTTTCCTTTTTAAAAACAATGTCTGGAGAGGAGTATCACCAGCTTTGCAGAGAAACTGACTGCATTCACAGGTATATGGGCTGCTTTTTATTTCCCTGCTAATTGTAGAGGCAGGGTAATGATAAACAAAGCAGTAAATGTCAGTATGATGTAAAAATATGTAATTTTGATTTTCTTCTAGAACACACAAGAGACAGCAGAGGAAAACAGTTTACGAATACTAAAAAGAAAAAACAACAGGCATAAAGGTGTGACTCGCTTTGTAGAACAACTGGGAGATACTGGTGATGGGCTGTATTGTAGTTCAGAGCTTGGAGCTGGGTGATAGCAGCTATGCTGCAAATGTATCTCCATTGCATGTTGGGATTATGTTGCTGCTTGGGAGGCTTTAGTGGAGATTATTCACCTTCCTATGGCTGTGCTTAGTGCATGGGCATGTATTGGAACAGTAGGTGCTGCCTCAGGTTTTGTTCTGAATCTTTATTACCCTCATAAAGAACAGGGAACATGTCAGGAATCCCGGAATACTTGTAGGGCATCCGGTGTAAGTGAAATGACATTTCTTTTCTCACAACAGTCTCCAGTAAAAAGTACCATTCTAATAGAGACTGGCAGACTTCCCTGAGCTGTCCCATAGCACTTTCCTTTTGAACAGCCCATTGGATGGATCTTACTGAAACCTGTCCCTGGCCTGCTGCTTTGAGGTGAAGACAAAATAGGTGGTTATTTCCCTAACAATCCACATCTGACAAAGCAGGCCTCTGAAGTGGGCTGTGATAAATGAGTTTCATGCCTGGATCACCTGGAATAGAAGTAGCCTCAATTTTCTTACTAAGTCCAGGACTGATTCACTTTTTGCATTGCTTTCTATCCTTCAGTCCACAGGGTGGTCCTGAGTATTGGAAGGGAAAAAAAAAAAAAAGCAAGACAAATCACTTGGTTTCCTGTACTGGGGGTAGTGGGAACCTTAGGGAATGGGGCCTGTAGGGCTGTGGAGATACTTGCTTTGGATGAACAAAGCTAAATCTGGTGCTTGGGTTGTTTTACCCTCAGTGCAATGCTAGCATTTACCTGACCACGTTTTTGTTCCCACTGGAAAAGGCTGAGTGGGTAGATGGAGGAGCTAGAGATTTGCCAAAATGGTTGTTTCTGGGAGGGGGACTTTAGCCGAAGTTCTAGTTTCTGAAGTGAGCAAGTCAGAAGTGATCTCTGAAGTGGCCTTTACGAGTGGTTTTGTGTTTCAACAGTGCGAATAGACTTTCTTAGGAAATGTAAGCAAGCTGGGCTCCTGGATGACATATTTGAAGAAATGCTGGACACACTTCACCTAGCACAGGAAAAACTGATGGATGATAACACTTCAGAAACAGGTATGGAGACCCAGGGGGGAATCTGCTCTTAGAGCAGAACTCCAGCCTGGCCCTGGGTCACCTTGCCGGGGATACTTCCACAGCATTAAATCATAGTTCACCATGCTCTAGCAAGGCCTTCCAACTTGAATTTTTGAAGCCACTTTTTGCCCATTGGCATAAGCATAGGGAGGTTCAGCCAGGCCACGTCTCCCAGGCACTTGGAGAGAGAGAGAAGTCCTGAGGGGAACTGGAAGGTTTTCTTTGGGTCGTAAGTCTCTGTCGTTCCTACAGCTTCACAAAAGGCGCCAGCTATCTGATAATATCAGCACCTTCTTTTGAGAGAAAAATCCCTGAGTATGTATATTTTAAGTCTTTGAATGATTAGTTAGAACTTCATTGTCAACTCTTAATGTGTATTTCGGGGTTCCATCCATTTTAAGTATTAGCTTGTATGAAGACCTTTGTTCTTGGAGGATTCTACTCCAGTGTTGCTCTATCCACAAGACAGTTAAAAAGAACATTTCAAACCTTGCTTTCATATTGTCCTCCCAGCTTTACAAAGTTATGAATAATACCATTGGATAAAGAATGCTGATTTATGCAAAGTGCATGCATGGAAAGTGAAGTGTCCTACCTGGCTACATCTTCCTCATGAGCAGCTCATGTGTAACATGACAGCAGCTGCTCGAAGCAGCAGTGAGGTCCAGGACACGTTTAGGGGCTCACAGTCTTCGCATTAAGAAGGCTTACTAGTCATGCAAACTCTGTAGGTGTTTTGTGTTCTGTTCTGATGGGAACTCCAGTTATGAAATGGAGGCATCATCCTGGGCTGGGTTTTAACACTGACCAGTGCTAGTGCTGTCCCACATGTTGCATAGTCTGTCAGGAGGAGCTGGTGTGGGCAGCCCTGCTATTACACATGCAGTCCTGAATGAAACATGACTGAAATGTATACATATTCCTTATTTTTAAATGGACTGTTCACGTGGTGCAGACTCAAAAGGGAATTACAGGCAGGTCCTCTTTCCTATTTTCTGTATGGAAACTACAAAAAAAATAGAATTGACGAATTGATCATTCTTTCTTAAGACGGATTATATGAGAAGGAAGAGATCTTAAAACCTTGAGCAGTCAGTGTGATGTAAGTAATTACAGTTTTGTGCTACTTCTAATGTAGGGCTCTGCATTAGCGTGAGGGTCCTGTAAACATTTACTTGATAATACTAAATCAAATTCTCTCTTTCCCTAGAGTATGAAGAGACAGTAATGTCACTCTTTGACTGTGGACTGTTTGAAAATATACTGACAAATATTCATTCAGGTACGTGAGCGCAGCTGTGAGAGCAGCAGCAGTTGCTCTGGGGTTTGGCACTGAGGCTGGTTTTCTAAGCATTTTGATAAAATGACCACTGAAGATGAAAATTCCAAGGAACTTTTTTCCGACATTACCTAAACAACTGAAAAAACCCCACTGGTACGGGAATCTTCAGAAGCAGTGCTAGAGCTGGCTGGCTGACCTGAAGGGAGAGGCATGTCACAGTTCCACAGCTGTCAAAGACCTCTCTCTCCTGCAGGGTGCTCACCCATCTTGCTGTCTGCAGGTTATTACCTTTCCTCCTCCACAGTTGTGTTAAACACAGTTCAGAGTGTTAAATGCTTTGAGCGGAACTGATGTGGACCTGATGGCAGTTGTGATGAGCTGAGAATGCTGAGAGTGAAATGAAAACAACGGCAGGAGCAGTTGCTTGGGACCACCAGTGCAGAAGGGAACTCTGGGTTGTGGATTCTGCTCTCAGCTGTTGTAAACACCAAGGTTAAAACTGTTTTTCAGATAGGTAGATCAAGTCTCTTACTCTGTTTCCCTCTGACAGCAGCCTTGTTCTAACTTCTGCTTTAATTTTTCTCTGTGAAAAGGGAAATGGGCTTTAATTAGCTGAGGTTCAATGCATGAAGGTGATGTTTGGTGATGTTTGTGGTTTCGCCTTCAATTAACTGAAAAAGCCAGGCTCCCCTCTTGCCTCCTGTTCTCACATTTAAATTCCTGCTCTGGAAACAGGAGCAGTGGGTGTTGCAGTTATTGGAGACAGAGTTCCACTAGTGCATCATCTGAGGGCATTAACACATCTCTGCTCAGAACTTCTTGTATGATGCACCTGTGGATCACACTTGGTTCTGTCACAGCTGCATCAGTTATTTCATCCTTTTCTCAGCTTACAGGAGAAATTCTTGATATTGACACCTACATACACACAACCATGTGATTCTTGTGTCTGAAAGTTGTCCCCTCTCCAGTTCCCTGCTACATAAGTCCTGTACTTCGCAACCTTCTTTTCTGATACTGTCAGCCGACTTTTAATTTGAAGGTCAAAAATGGAAACATACATCAAGGTTGATTCGAAAACTGATCCAAGAAGAGCTCTTAAAATGAACCAGTGAGCTTACAATATACAGGTGACAAAGTGGTGACTTTCCTGCTTTGTGTTTTCTTCTGACATATTGATATTTCAGCTGGTCCTTGTGTACAGGAAACAGTCCATCTTTTCATGAAGAGACCAGGCATTAGGGGGTGTTAGACTACAGCCTCTGCTGCAGAAAGGCAGAGTTAGACTAAGCCTTTGAATGTTAATGCATATATAACATGTATTTTGAATTAATAATAGTTACAGACAAATGAAAGTTTTTATCACTCTTTTCTTGTAATAGGAACAGAAGAAAAAATCCAGGAACTTCTAGAAAGCAGAAGAAAACTGGATACTAAGATTGAGCTACTGCAGGACTTGAAAGAAGTCGACCTTCCTACTCAAGAGAACACTGCGAGTACATCCAGCACAATGTCTGAATAACCCCTGAGTCTGTCTGTAGTGGTGTCAATATTTAGGATTTTCTAATGGTAGAAACCATAGAGCCCATCTGGTCAGTGTCTGAGTAATTCCCACTGCCCCTCACCTCCTACCCCAAGATAGGGATACAGGCATGAAGTGGGTGTTGTACTCATTTTTATACCTCACTGTTGCAATAATTTTAAGTTGTCCCTTTCTTTAAATTTTCCCCTGGAGCAATGAGCATTACACACCAAATGTAGCTTTTTCTACAGCTCAGTGAAACCCTCCAATGAAGACTTTCTTTTCCTCTCAGACAGGGGACCACCAGCTGCCACAGAACACTTGTTAAAGTCACTTCAGCTGTGGGAGCCCTCTTCTGACTGCTGTAGCTGCTTCACTGTCTGCAGCAGGACAGTGTTACGGTTTAAGGATAATGTTGCTGCTTTGGCTTTCCAAAGAAGATAAAATTAGCAGAACTTGCACTCAAAGCCTTCTGAATTATAAACAGGAGTTTGGTTTTTTAATTAAGTGATTCTTGATTGACTGCTCAATGTATAACTAGTTCTGCTGTAACAGTGTTTGCAAGCAGACCCAAGACAGTTGGGCATCATACTCTAAACAACATGTAAAATGGGTCAAAGAACAAACTGTGTCTTTCCTTTCACTATTAAGAAAGGATATGACTTCCATCTGTTTTGTCTTTTAAAAAAATGTTTTGAATACAGAAGCATTGTTTTAGCTACAAATGGGTAAGTTAACAAAATAAAATGTTTATAAGAAAGCTGTGCACTTAGTCATGCTCCACACCAGAGGAAGGGGTATGCCTTCACACCATGGTTCAGCAGCACCTTGCCTCTCAGTCACAGACCCAGAGTGATCTGTTGGTTGTTAAATGCTTGTACTCTCTCCATGACTGGTAAAAAGTCCTGTTCTGTATGAAGGTGGTGACGGAAAGTAACAATTTTCACAACATGAGCTCCTGAAGTAGAACTATGAGCCATGGCCCCCACAAAGCAAAATACCAGTACTTTCACTTGCTTACAGTCAGGCCTGCTGGCTGTGCAGGGCTAGAAATACAACCTTCTGCTTGCACCAATGATTCACGAGCAACTCCCACCTGAGACAGTGTTATAACATGGAGCATGGATTTATTTGCTCTTGGGGGGCAAATACACAAATTTTTTATGGAAAGACCTAAAAGCTTACAAGTTCTTTTTCACTATTTACTGATGAGCTTCAGAGCAGCTTAGAGGACAAGTCCTGGACTCTTGTGTTCCACCCCCTGCCAAGCTCAACTTTTAGCCTAGAGTTTGCAATCCAAAACAAGTTGTTTATTAGAAACATTTCTGACACATTTTGGAAGCATTTTGTCAGCCTGTCCTAGGCTGAACTCCAGCATCATGCTGTAGAAGCTCCCTTGCCTCTCAACCACCCAAAATTCTAGGCTCTGCAGTCACAACCCCAGACTTAGGTAAACTGCAGGTGTGAACTTCAACTCTGGCGTTCCAGGTCCTCTGCTTTACTCTGTAGTTGGTGCAGATGTCGCACCTTAAAAGTATCCAGTAAAAACAAGAGTCTGTGTCCATACATATGTGCTGTAAGGTTACAGTCCCATAGGGAAGAGCCATAGTTTGTCAGCACTGGTGTCTACAAATAAAGCTACCCTTTTCTGAAGTTGAGATTACAGGTATTTGTCAAGCACAGTGAAACTGGTAAGATTCAGTCATACCTCGGCTGTGGGGTTGGGCTAACTTTTTCTTTCAGGTAAAGCAACTTCTATGCTGTAGGTAACACAAAAAGCTTGCCAGTTTCTTCAAAGGCCAAAGAAGTTCACTAGTGAACAGGTATAAAAAAAAGTTAATTTTATTACATGTAGTTTACATTTAGACAACACTTAAATGCAAACCCCCTGCTTTCAGACCAGTGTATCCCTTCCCCTTCAAGAGAACTGATGTAATCTGGAGTCATTCCAGAGGAAATTTTTTCCATTAGCCATTATAAATATTGCTTGAACAGATTATGTGAAGTATACATTGCATCTTGTATTAAGGTATACTCAAATACAGTGGTTTACTTCTGATTAGATTTGCTAGTTACCCTTTTCTTCA
This sequence comes from Psittacus erithacus, assembly GCA_009867235.2. NCBI lineage: Eukaryota > Metazoa > Chordata > Aves > Psittaciformes > Psittacidae > Psittacus > Psittacus erithacus. The sequence continues at coordinate 16,882 of WYDI02007066.1, forward strand.
AAGTCACCCACATAGGCTTTGCAGATGGATTATTTGTGCGCACTTTTCTAAGCACCAGATGCTTGGTTAATTACACGCAGTAAACGGCAAAGTCATTCACAATCATGCAGATGCAGTACGAGATTTCCATGCCATTTTCTTCCCTGTAATCCCAGGGAGTTAATTATTTAAGTGACATCATTCAGTGGCTCAGTCAGACTAGTCTCCAACCCCCAAAGAAATTGAAAAGTCTTGAGAGGCAGTGCTAGAACTGTGATTTCCCAGGCTAAAGAGGCATCCTCAACACCAGCTGGCAGCCTCTGCACACCACCGTGTTTCCTCTCTCCAGCTGAAATCTTGAGCTGGTTCCACTATCCAGGTTTGCTAAATGCAAGTGAATATTTTGCTTGACATTTTGTAACAGTTCACTCTTGAGCGTGGAAAACTTGTTTCCACTGTGGCTTTTCATGTCTTCTGGTATAAGAGACCAGGCAACACTTACTTTTACCTGTACAGTTACAATGTCCTGTTATAACTGCAGAAAATCCCTACAAACACCCATAACTTACAGCCTCATTTCAGTTCTTAAAAGCTCCACATTTACTGGCTTTAGCAATGAATTCCTTTAGCAGAGGACCATCCATTTGCCAAAATGCTGTGGTTTGTGTCACTTCTGTCAAATGATTGACACAAAACTTAAAGCAGAATTCCTCTAAGTCCTAAACAGAAAAAAGAAAAGAAAAAAATCTTATTATCTTTGCTTTCTCCACCACAGAAAATGACATTCAGGCACAAATGCCTGTAAATGCTTTATTTTTACAGATGAGCCAAACACATTAACCCAGTGGCTCCCAGTGTTTTTCCCCAAAACAGTCACTATGTAAATGCAACAGAGAATAATAATTCTACCCACATGTCATGGTTACAAGGGACGCAGCAACCATAACTCATTCTCACTATGTAGCTACAGTCACAAAAATCAGCTGTTATGAGCAATAAGTATTTTAAAAGTTTCCCCTGCACCTGCACTCGCTGACATTTACTAAAACACAATACAAACAGGAGACCTCGGGGTAATGATACATAACTAAGACTGTGGATTTAGAAAATTCAGCTCTTTTGTTCCATAACAAACTGACATCTATGTATCTATACAGTTGCTTGACTTCTTGCTTAGCTAAGGGCTTAACTACAGTCTTGAAGTTACATGTCCCCAGGCTCACTGAATGTACTGACTGGATAGTTTTAAAGCTAAGTTTAGGCAGAAGGCCTTTCTGTGCCTTAGACTCTTGCTATAAGGAGGATTACATAATAGCAACTCCCCACCGTGTTCTAATTCCTCTACTGTGTTTTAAGTTTGTAGAACTAGTACTTCACAAGTGAGAACACCCCCTTTCTCAGCTGCTCAGCACCTGGGGCGCTGCAGTAAGGTGTAATAAATTCGCAGAACTCTTTAAGCCATTGATTAATATTCACAATACTGAACACTACAGCAACTGTGTGCCAATGAGAGTTCTTGACACAACAACAATATAAAAATATATCCTGGCCTAAAACCAGGCATTCTGAAGCTGCAGATCTTGGCTTGTGTGGCATCTGTGCAACGAAAAAAGACAAGCTTATTAGAACTGAGCACCGATGGGTTTCTTGGTTTTAAAGAACAGAATGAACTAGCATTTTCAACAAAATTACATCATACGCATTACAATACTTTGCACTGCTTTATTAAAAAAAAATCATTCCAAGTTAATGCAACAAAAGCATACAATAAACATTGTAATAGTAATAATTTTGGAATATTTAAAAGTTCTGTATTGAAAAAAAGGCTGAATTTCATTTGCAGATGGATGCACTCCCAGCAAATTGTACTTCAAATATAGGCTTAAGTGAATAAAGGCACAAGGTACATCCAAGGATTATTTTAAGAGCTACCACAAGCAGCCACTCTTGACCTAATTCTAGCCACTTCAACTCAGTCAGTCACCAAAAGAAAGCACAGGAGAGTTTTGTGTCATGGAGGTATTTTAAATTAGCAAAGCAGCTTCTTTTAACTGTTGTCTTCCAGATGCAGTTCCTTGAATGCACTACATCACCCAAGCAATTTCAAGCTCCCATCCAGCATTACTGAATGTAAAAACCACTTTTTGCTTAAAAAACAAACCCTCAGTGTCACCCATTCTCTCCTCCATGTACTATTTAAGCTTATGGTTCTAACTTCATTTTGCTAGTGAGGTACAGCCAAGGCACAGTAACTGGATTTCTTCTACACTTTAAAAGCAGAATCAATCACACCCTGAACACCCACCCTGCAAACAATCTTTTGAGTCTAAAATTCTTCTATTTTCCATGAAATTGCACCAAAGAAATTGTTATTTACGGTAGAGCTGAATCCACAATTCAGACACTAACAGCCCTTTAGGTAAGGTGTATCAAAAAAACAACACACAACAAGGCTCTGAAGTAAGTTAGGGCACCTGCATGCCAATCACTGGATATTAAGTACAAGAAAGACCAATGAGCTGATATACTGAGTACCAAAACTGCTTTATAAGCATAAGTAGCAAGCCAACCAAAGTTGCAAACACGATGTACAGATACTATGCTGAACACAAACAGCCACAGCAAGACCAGGAATACATCCTGGTTAGTCCACGAAGCAGCATGTTAGTGATCTAGTAGTGAAGTCAAGCATGGTGCAACAGAGAAGTTTCTCTAGCCTTCCCCCCTTTTCACACACTCGTTATCTGTCCTCAACATTTATCAGGCCCACAAAGCAGTTCTTATCCTGCCATTTTGTCTAACTGTGAAGACTGAATGTGTATTTAACTGTAGCTAAAACAAAACAAGCCAACAAAAGAAAGAAACCCAAATGCACTCAGTCCCCAAACCCACAACCATATGACATCACACACAACACACAACCTTACACCTTAGTAACTTCAGGCTTACGAGACTGCTTTTCTTAATGTTAGTGGTTTTGTTTTGTATTTAAACAACCCCCTCCGTTTCAGAGTTAGTGTTTCCAAATTTTTTTGTTAGTCATCTTCATCTCCCCCCAGACAGTAACTCATGAAGCTTGGCACAGCATTATAACCTTTTAGCATGAGATTATGCAATGCAAACATCTACAGGTAATGAGTCTCAGCCTGGAACTTCAGTCATCCTTAGCTATCTGTGTACTAGTCCACCTTCCCAGTACTGGTTTATGGAGGTGGAGGAACATACATCTCTCATGGCAAATACAGTGTTTTTCTAAGTTCAATGTTCTCAACTTCTGACAATGGGAAACAGTATTATTTGATAGTAAAGGAGCAAGCTTATATGAAAAAATAACTGGCAGCTTTTCTCCATAGTTTAAGTCAGAAAGCAGCTACCTATTTAAGAGATTGAAGTTTAGAAGTTTACCTCTGCATCATATCTGACAGCAGCAGAGAGCAATGAAAATGCGTTTTCCACAGTAATTCCTCTCTTGATAATATGCTGACACAGTTTTTTCAGTCTATTTTCACAGTACGAAGTAGCCAAATCCAAAAGCCCTGCAATTAAAACACCATTGTACATTAGTCTGTTGCAACAATATCTGCTCTTTGAACAGCAGGTTATGCTCCCAGGGTACAGATTGCATCTGCACTCTGTGCAATGTTCTATAGCTCTGTAAGATGCTTTCTGCAAGCAGGTCACTACTCAGGCAAATGAATTTTACCATTACACAAGAAGAAAGGCCTTTATTTGCCTCATGCCATAATCCTGTTAATCTCTCCAAATACACAAGCTGTTCTACTGCTTTGCATACCTAACTGCTTGTGAGAGTGGAAATGTCACAGAACAAGCAGCACAACATGAGCAAAAATCTACCATCACAAAAAACTGTGCCTCAATTACGGCTTGCTCTTTGCTCTGCTGTCCAAGTTTCCTCTACGTTAGATCTACTGAGATTCTTTGATATTATCCTAAACAATAACTGACTTAATTTAGTAAATATTCAAGTATTTTAACCCAAACAGTTTCTTTCCCAAACTTGAAAAAAATGCTCATAGCTTATTTCTAAATATGCACCAGTTTTGCCATGGTACATTTGCTAAAACAGTATTTTTAAGATAAATTAATCACCAGAAAATGCACTATAGGCCAGACCAGAAGCTTGTATTTATATATACTGCATCCCCTGCCTCAGTTTGTCTGGATGCTGCTTTCTAACATAATCGGACCATAAGCAATACCTATTGCATCTTCAGGCGGAAGGTCCACACTGTCTGTATACAAGTACTCAAGAAAGGCACGATACACAGGATAAGAAAACTGGTCTATTTCTATCACTTCCTTCATATCCTCATTCCAGTATGACTGGAACATGGTTCTGAAGTGTTCACACCTAAGAGACAAAGACACAATCTGGAACACTTTTATATGAACACATGAAGTTACATTATAATCCCCCTGAAATACACATTCGGGGCACTCTGCAATATTCACAAATATTTTACCATACTCCATCACAGCCAGTGGTCCATATTTTGGTTCCTAATACTGTGGGCATTGTTACGCATCAAGATAAAACTCTTATTTGATATATGATACAGAAATGTTTATGTATTCATTGCAATCAGACCAACTTAACAGAATTGATTATCCTGGGAACAACAGATGGGCTTAGTGAAAATTGACTATGGACCAGTGAAAAATATGACTATTTATGACAAGAGTTTTGATTCAACTCTTTTCACAATCACTTCATTTAAAGTGATTATGGATACACAGATACTATATATTACAGGTTTAGGGGTCCCTCTGTACCCTTTACTTCCTCCCACCTTAGATGTGATACTAAGAGTTTATATGGAATAACCAAGAGCTTTGAAACATGACCACTACCTGATTTTCAGAACAGCTTTGTGGACATGGATGTACTTTCCATCCACACGGAACTTTAGGTCTGAGGTTTCTGGGCTGTCAAACTCTTTCTTCAGAGACTCTGCTACTGTTAAAAAGTCCTCATGCTCTACAGAAACAATTGTAAAACAAACAAAAACATGTTAAGCATCTTAGAACATACACATCACTAACTAATGCTAGAAGCTCAACTAAGCATGTCAAGGAAAATAGGTCAGTATTAGAGCTTCACTGGCTTAAGTGGTGAAATGGGACGAATGAATTAATCCAATACCATTTCCTGTTGGCAAGGACTGCTCCACACCAGCTACAGGCAGCACTGGTCAGCAGTTCCCATTCCAGCTCATTGCACAGAGGCAGCAGAACACCATGGAAAGCACCTGGAGAACTTTCTCCTCCTGGGCACCACTCATGAGGTTGCCAGCCTCCTTGCAGCTCACTGCTAGTGCTCGTGCTAGTCGGCTCAGCTCAGCAACCTACAAACTACCTCTGCAGCTGCACGCTGCTCTTAACGGGAGTCTACAGCATTGCCTGCAACTTGAGACACAGTGTACAGTACTTCAGCTGCATTGACATGGTATGATCTGAACCTAAACTGTAAGAAAATGTGTCACCAGTTGGCCACTTGTTTGTGCTGGCAGACTGGATATAGCCTGCAGGTTGTCTGTCAAGGCTTTGCCAAGGCTCACGAGCATGAATTATCACTACCACCATTATACTCAACAAAATCTAACAGCAGTGCTGTTGAAGAAGAGTGACAGTAGATACTGTGTTCTTGGTACAACCAAGGACATAGGACTTTGGCAATTTTGGAAGTGGATTAAAGCTCACAACTCTTTGACAGTCTTTTATATTAAGGCCCATAGCACTGGTTCCACAGAGGTCCCATTCTATGCCTCTAGAAATACAAGAGTTGCAGCACAAGATGGCTCAGACCTGTGGTAAAACAAGATCTCTGAAGTTCTAGAAAAACTAATTTAAGCCACTATTTGAAGCTTACACTGACGCATCTTAAAAGTGTGGTTCAGGACACATGGCCTCTAAGAAGCAAAGTATGGAAAAGAAACGTAAGTGGATTTCCACTATAATGGGATGTGGTCTACCTCCTGTGTCCCACAGGACTGCAGATTGTTCATCCATATACAATCCACAAATTACCTTTCACCATTCAAGACAACTGAATTAGTTGGCATTTTAAAAGGAATACTGCTGTAACAAACTGCTGTAACAGACAAGTCATGTTTGTGCCACAAAGACCACACACTCCTACAATTTACATAGATCACCCACAGAACCTGCAGCTCACCAGGGTTAACTAAACCACGCTCCAATCCCTCTCCATTTGCTCATGTGATTTTTCTTCCTAGGTCATCAGCTTAGCTTAAGCTACACAACTGTCCTGGGCTCAGCAGCAGCAGTCATTTTTCTCCTTCTCTAGTAGCTGGTGCAGTGCTGTGTTTTTGACTTCAGCATGGGAACAGCACTGATAACACCGATGTTTTCAGTTGCTGCTCAGTAATGTTTACTCTGACCAAGGACTTTCTGAGCCTGGTGCTCTGCCAGGGAGGAGGGAAAGCCGGGAGGAAGCAGAGACAGGACACTTGACCCAAACTAACCAAAGAGGTATTCCATACCATAGCATGTCATGTCCAGTATATAAACTGGGGGCAGTTACCCGGAAGGGTGAGATCACTGCTGGGTCGGGCCGGGTATTGACCGGCAGGTGGTGAGCGGTTATATTCCCTTCCCTTGTTATTTCCCTTGTCATTATTATTATTGGTGATAGCAGCAGTGGTTTGTGTTATACCTTAGTTACTGGACTGCTCTTATCTCAACCCGTGGGAGTTGTATTTTTTCAATTCTCCTCCCCATCCCTCTGGCAGCTGAGGGAGGAAGTGGGGAAGTGAGAGGGAGACTGCACGGCTGATTTACAGTTTGGCTTAAACCACGACAGTTCTTTCTAGCGCCCAATGTGGGGCCCGAAGGGTTGAGATAATGACAGATCTGACAGCACAATGCTGATTTATTGGCTCTCAAAGTTGTTGCTCTTGAAGTTGGAGTTTTAGCATGTCATACCTTCCTTACAGCTAGTATTTGCTGTGTTAGTGTTTACTGGCTGGGGACCTTGGGCTAAGGTTCTTGTCTCATTGTACTTTATGGTAATGATTTGTAATACGGGCGGACTCCAGTAGCAGGGCGGGATGGACTTGGCTATGGATTTGTACCTGGCCATCCCGCGGCTCTTCACCGTCCTGGCCCTCGTCCTTGCCTCCGTCTTCATGGAGCTGTGGGGAGCCGAGGGGGAGGGCCCCGGGAGCTGCTGGCAACCGAACCAGGCTTGGAAAGCAACCCTGAGTGCCAAGATAGTGGTGGCGGTGGGGCCAGGAAGGAGGCGGCTGCTGAGCAGCGGGAGGAGGTGGCTGCCGAGGAGGAGAAGGAGGCAGCTGCTGAGCAGCAGGAAGAGGCAGCAGAGAAGCTGAGCCCAGCAGCCAAGCCCAGCCCCACGGCGGCCAAGAGCATTCCCTGGCAGCCGCCCACCAAAACACATGAGCCTGAGCCCAAGCCCAGCCCCGCGGCGGCTGAGAGCATCCCCTGGCAGCCGCCCACAGAGCTCCGTGAGCTCGAGCCCCAGGAGGATGCAGGAGAGCACGTAGCACTTCCCAGCAAGGCAGAGGAGGAAGATCTGGACTCAGAAAAAGAGAAGCTGGTGGTGAGACAGCTGGCAAGCACAGCAGCTACACCAGCCCCAGTGACAAGTACAGCAGCGTCATTTGAGAGTACTGAAGGTTTTGAATGGCCTTTGGGTACCCTTGAGACCTACGTGCTGATTGTAATGGGGATCACCATGTTGGCATACACACAGAGTGTGTTTTACCCATGACCACTTCATCTGATCTCAAGAGTTAAGGAGAGTTGTGTTTGGGTCAGACAACGATATAGGAGGACCAAGAGATTTTCCCTGAGGTTGGACAGTCATGACTGGCAGGGTATGTGGGATCATGTGGGCAAGTATCTTTGCCAGTTGGTCCCTCCAGTGCTTTGGAAGTGTCAGAGATGGAAGGCAGCTGTATGGGGTCCCCGACGACAAGCTGCAGAAACTGCTGAAGGGGAGGGTGAATTATTTTGAGCCTGGTGGGCCCATGACACTTCAGGACATCAGGGCAGAGATGCAACATAGAGATGGACTCATGATCGAGGGGTGGACTTAGCAATGGACACTACTGCACAGGTTATTCACGAGTGTGAACACTGCACACAGCCTCTCCTGCTCTGAAAGACTGTTACAAGAGATGGAGCCTGACATCATGGACCAGATGGACTTAGCAGCTTTACAGGGATTGGTCCATGCACTAAGGAATGATCTCTCTCTGTGTATGTATATATATGTATATATATAAGAGTGACGGTATATTGAAAATGTGGGATCTGAGCATGGCATGAATGGTATAGAATAAGGGGTGGATACTGTTCTGGGTTCAGCAGCAGCAGTCATTTTTCTCCTTCTCTAGTAGCTGGTGCAGTGCTGTGTTTTTGACTTTCAGCATGGGAACAGCACTGATAACACCGATGTTTTCAGTTGCTGCTCAGTAATGTCTACTCTGACCACGGACTTTCTGAGCCTGGTGCTCTGCCAGGGAGGAGGGAAAGCCGGGAGGAAGCAGAGACAGGACACTTGACCCAAACTAACCAAAGAGGTATTCCATACCATAGCATGTCATGTCCAGTATATAAACTGGGGGCAGTTACCCGGAAGGGTGAGATCACTGCTGGAGTCGGGCTGGGTATTGATCGGCGGGTGGTGAGCGGTTATATTCTCTTCCCTTGTTATTTCCCTTATCATTATTATTATTGATGATAGCAACAGTGGTTTGTGTTATACCTTAGTTACTGGACTGTTCTTATCTCAACCTGTGGGAGTTGTATTTTTTCAGTTCTACTCCCCATCCCTCTGGCAGCTGAGGGAGGAAGTTGAGGGAGTAAGTGAGAGACTGTGTGGCTGATTTACAGCTTAGCTGAAACCATGACAGCAGCAGATGAACTTTCATTCCAAATACCTTAAGTTCATTCCTCAAAAAAGGCTGCAGATTTGTACTTCACCACAGCCAACCCTGAGTGACTGATTCATTTTTTTGGCAGAGCAATCATAACTGGAAGTAGGACAATAACCTTTATGCAGAGTTAGCTCTCACTAAGAAAAAAAAACCCAAACAAACATAGAAAACAGGTTTTTTTAACTTGTATGAATAAAGAGGTGGGGAAGATGGAGATTAAAAATATCCGCACAATTAATGCTTTTGGTTTAAATATTTCGTAAGTATGACTATCAGAATAAGAGGATAATAACCACCAACAGCTGAGAGGAGTTAAAAAGCAGATACAAAAGTCAAAACACATTGTTATACTCAGTCTAGGAATAACTTCATAAAACCCAAGAACTTGAAAGGTACTGAAAATGAGATTTATTCCTTTAAACAGTCTTCACTATCAGCAATAGGCAACAGACTGGACAACCATCAGACCTCTACAGAGGACAAGACTAACACCTATTGCAGAGGATTAGAGAATGGAGAAAGTGAGAGTAGGATAAAACAAGACTTGGATTTACCCAGAAGCAGATCACTCCAAGCTAATCTTTTCTCTCTAGTAAAACTATTCAGTTTTTCTCTATAGACAAGATGCTGTTATCTGGACCTCTATGAATGTGATAACATGGCTAAATGAAAAGTTAGAAAAGATAGAGAACCAGGGTTAGAACAAATCACATGCAAGGTTAAAGACTGAGACTGCAGAAAGGTCACTCAGGATGTGATCTGTCCACAACAACAATTTTGCACAGGAACTTATGAAATTAGGACCTGTTGTCAGTATGAAATCAGATTAGTTCTCCTAAATGATCTTAAGAACTGAAGCAGCAGGTCTAAAATGAAAACATCGTAACGTTGTGAGCATGAAGACTACATGTTTTCAAGGAAGTGGAATAAGAGCAAGCTAAGCACTTTACAGCATATTTGGGGTCAAAAAAGAATTAGCAGAATGTGAATTAAAGATAATCAGGAAGAAAGGATTGGGCTTATTCGTTGGTCACAGAGACTGCATCCCAAAGTGCAAACCAAGGTAGCATAAGAAGAGAATTCCAACAGAGGAAACTATTAGGGTTTTGTTCTAGAGGGACTATTATTTATAAATCTGCCTGTCTTTGAATAAAGTCAAACTAAATCAAGTTGAGAGAAATCACCTCAAAAAAAAAAAGAAAACCTGGAATTCTGTTACTTTACTTTCCTAACATGAAATATCGGAGAGAGATTCACTCCTTCATATTGCCAATTCATGTTACCAGTTCTCCTTAAAACAGGAAATGGTATCCTGTACTGATCACTACTAATGTACACAAGAGATTACTGCACTGGCTGCCACGGTAGAGCTTGTTCTCACCTACTGACAGAAGACGCCACATAACGGCCGGGGTAGCAAAGCAAGCAAACACATCATCAGTGCAGGCAAAGTGCGTGAAGTGAGGAAGGATCACAGACTGCCCACGGCACTGGCCCCACATGTACACTTGGCCACTCTGGGTCTTGGCAGCCGATGTGTGAGCAGAGTGGCAGGCGGCAATCTCCACAACCCTGTGAACAGAAGAACCCTTGTAAGATACTTACAGGTACAGAATCAAGTAACTTTCCAAACACCTCACCAAAATAACAGCCAACCAAACTATGCATCTACACTCCTGTACTTCTTTCTTTGCCCTGCATGAATGTGATACTGTTTGAATAGACATTTTAAAACTGCAATGACATTTTCAGATTGCTTGTAGATTTTACTATACTCATATATTGCTTCAGTGATGTCACTCTCATCATCTGGCATTCCTCCTTTTCTTCCATAACCATGGGAAAGAGATGAAAAAACCCCGAAGTTCTGGTTTCCCCTCTAAAACCAATGCACATCACTTTTTCTCAAAAAGAAATGCTTATGGAGCTTATGAAACTTCCAGTTCTGGAACAGGCAGAAAAGTTTTAGTACTAAGATTTTTACAGAACACTTTTCAGAACCTCTCTCAAACAGATGTAAAAATCATCTCACATTAAGTTCCTATGTTTTTCAATAAATGCTTTACTAAGAAACCCTTCTACCTCCCTCTTTTTACCCCCCCCCCTTTTTTCTTTCTTATTCAGACAGAGATGTGACCTACTGCTTGTATTTCTGCCTCCTTATTTTGCTGTTAAGTTTCCTTTCCTCAACACTGAAGTTCAGCAGGGAACATGGACAGTGCTTCATTTGAGGAGAGGTGAACACACGCACACTTAACGTCACATTCTTGAGAGCTATGGCTGTTTTTCAAATGAAGTCTATGTAGTATTTTCACCCACCTCACAGAGTTCCTTAAAATAGTAGAGCTGCTGATGCACACTTATCTATTCTGTTCTCCCACTGCTCAGGCAATGCCTATCTTGCCATCTGAAACATTACAAGAACTGAGAAGAACCACACTTCCATTAAAAAGGACTGCAAGGATGTTTCCAGTGTCTCTGTTTACACGATAAGCAAAAACCAGGGGAAGTTCCAGCATTAGTTCAAAATAAAAGCTACGCTTTCCTGGTTTTATTCCATGCTAAAAATGCATCAGAGGATTTCATGCTTTTGTGCCAGAAACAGATCAGCTGGGACAAATAAATGTCTTTCTAAGCTGTCTAAGGATATACATATCAAAATGTTTGTTCCTTTACAGAACAATAACATGGAGAGTTAGCTTTTTGGTGAAAAGATTTTTTTGGACAAAGCCCACATTAAGTGCAAAATTTTTTTCAAGATAAAACACAGGAAGAATCTCCGATCACTTTCAGTGTATGTATCAGTTATTTCTGGCAGATAAAAGACTAACAGATTATTTTAAACCATTATCAACTTCAGAACTTCTTTGCAACATTATGGTATTTCAGCATCTCTGCAAGAGACATCATAAAGCAATTATTTCAGGGACAACTTTCCATCTTAGCTGTCCACCTAAACTACTTCCTTCCCAAACTTTCTTCCCTTATCAGAACAGATTCTTATTTCCAGGGCAACTATACTATACTTAGAAAGTACAGTAGAACATGTATTGTAACACATACATAGTACATGTACTGAATACAGTACGTGTACAGGATAACATGTTAGGCAAACACTTTACATAAGAATTCAGGAAGCTGACCTTCATAGCTGCTCCTCCAAGCTAACACAAAATAAAGTCTAAAAGTTCTTTACAAGCTATATATATATGATATTCTTCTAGATAGCATCATATGCCACTTCCTAAGGAACTGTCACCAGCATTACACATAAATGACAAAAGAGTTCTATAAATGAAAGGACCAGGAGAAGCAGCAGTAACATGCTTCATAGGAAATGACAGCTCATCCACTTACAGCACTGTTTCCAAGGGAGCTGCATCAAGCAAGATGAGTAAGTTCAAGTGACTTACATCGCCCTTAGATGCCAAGCAGAAATTTTATATTTTCTCCCTCTAGTCACTGAACAAACGCCAGCTTTATTACCGCTCCATGCTTGAGTTCACACACACAATACTAAATGCAACAGTTCCCCTTAGTTCACTCAAGAAACAAACCGCCAAGAAATCAAAGCCGATTTATTTGCAAACATACATATTTCTGTTCCAGTGCTTTTTAAAATATTATTTCATTTTGCTATGCTAGTGTCAGTTCCTTCATAGACAAGCCAGCCTAACCTCAGTGGTTTCTATTGTGATGGTTCCTTTCTTCTTTCCCACCTACACCCCCTTTGAAGCTCTTAAATAATCTCAGTTCTGTGCTGCTTTTAATTTAACGTTAAGTGTGAAAACCAGGAAAAACAGGAAAGACTTCCCAGAAATACAGTTCAGACATGGAGGAGAAAAAACAACCACAGATGCTTCCTAGTTAAGTGGAGATTACAAGTTACGAGATTTACAGGTTAAGGAATTTATGGATTAAGAGGTTTCCAAACTGAAGTACATTAATCCATAGGTATACACATGGGCGCAGAGAATGGGACCAAGGTCCAAGTCTGTAGTGAACAAAAGCCATTCTAAATATGAGGATGACAAGGGTTCTGGAAAAGGGTGGACAAGGGTAAGTACAATTCTTTTATGAGTCTAGGAAACTAAGAAACTACAAACTACTATCTGGTACCACTGACAAAAGTACTGTCATCAGTCCTTGACTCTAGCAACCTTGCAAATTGAGTTCAGTTTACACAGTTTGTCAGCCTTTCAGAAAACTGGTTTTTTCCTCATGTCGCTTCTTACAAAGGCAGTGCTTCCTCCCCCCCTCTTTTTATTTGTTAAGCATAGGCCTCAATACAGCTTAAAAGGTTGGCTTGTTGATTTCATAACTGCATATTTTTTAACTAAAGCAGCCGTATTTAGAATAGCCTAACAGTTATTCATTATCTTTCAGTATGAGGTAAATACAAAGCATGTTTACTTTCAATAATCATTACAGATAGTAAAAAGCATTCAGTCTATAGTAAACAGCAAAATACCATTCTTTCCTATGTTTTTAACATTTGCCATAGAAAAACAATCCACCATGCCCTACGCTAGCATGCTTCAAGTGCTACAGACCGCATAATACATGCTCAGATTTATCAAACCAGAAACAGCATCAGCAAGATTACCTTTCTTTTTCCATCATGATCTGCACTGGGCTTAGCTGGTTACTTTTATTGCCAGTTCCCAGCTGCCCATACGTGTTAGCTCCCCAGGCATAGAGCAAGCCCTCATCTGTTAGTGCTAGTGTGTGCGCATAGCCACAGGCAATCTGTAAGTAAATATATAAGCATTACTACCAAAAAAAACCGAGATGAGAAACACAATTATAGCACACACTACCTTAGTCTAGCTGATGTTAAATTTCTTAGGCATTCTTCATTTATGACAAGTGCAAGGTCCTACACCTGGGTTGGAGCAATCCCAGGCACAGCTACAGGTTTGGTAGTGAAGAGATTCAGAGCAGCCCTGCAGAGAAGGACTTGGGTATGTTGATCGATGAGAAACTGAATGTGAGCTGGCTTCAGTGTGCACTTGTAGCCCAGAAAGCCAACTGTATCCTGGGCTGCATCAAAAGGAGCGTGACCAGCTGGTCGAAGGAGGTGATCCTGCACCTCTGCTCTCGTGAGACCTCACTTGGAGTATTGCGTGCAGTTCTGGTGTCCTCAACATAAAAAGGACATGGAACTGT
>WYDI02007066.1:31071-43441 GCA_009867235.2 Psittacus erithacus
AGGTGTCCCTGCCCATGGCAGGGGGGTTGGAACTAGATGATCTTAAGGTCCTTTCCAACCCTAACTATTCTATAATTTAGCACTACAAAGCTTTAAATACCGAGAAATAATGCAAACAAAATACATTAACTGTAAATACCAGGAAAGTCCCAAATTCATTAATGCATATTTGTTACTCCTGAATTATTTACTGCACTTTTGCAAAATCTCCCTAGCTTTTACTTGCTTTCAGTTGCATAATCGTCACACTAACAGTGAACTGTATCATCATGTCTTGAAACTCTGAAATACTTTCAGAATTTGATATTTTGAATACAACACAAACTATGAGAGCTGCAGGTCAACAGCCCACAACCGGTCAACCCAAGTTATCACATGAGGCTCCACAGAACCTTACTAAAACCCCAGGAAGTTCCCAATTTTAGTTTTATTCTTTAGCTGGGGAAAACAGAAACAACCCACCACCAAACAACCAAACCCACACCACAACTCATTTTCCCATTTCCCCTCACTTCCGAAGGACTAATTAGACTATTAATGTAGAATACAATTTGAACACCTTGCTCCCCTTCTTGTCTTTGCCAAGTGCATTTCATTCAGGTTTATAACAAAAATGCAATTTGTATCCATAGCATAATTTACTCATAGTTACACTAGCTAACTTTAAATCATTCAGAACACTTACAAAAGCAAGTATCTTACAGCTCACTTGCACTTTTCATAAGCCTAAAAAAATTTACAGGAGATAAAAAAAAATCAGTATTTGAACTGTGAGATCTAGAAGCAGGTATATGATTCCAAAGATACCGTTTTAGCAGATGCTAGCAACATGAATGCATTTTCATTCCCACATTAGACATACCTGGAGTATACACACACCATGTAACGCTGCCACTCTGCATGGTGTTAGTTGATTGCCGTTGTTCCCAAGACCTAGCTGACCATTACCATTGTAACCCCAGCCATACACCTGATTGCAAAAGGAAAATGAAAAAATTAAATAAAGCCACTCCTCAGCAGAAGTACAGAATATTTAAGACTTAGTATCAAACACAAGTCAGAAAAGTAAAAAAGGAAAAAAAACCAGTATCAAGAAGGCTGAAAGACATTAAATATACTATGACTGACTGCATTCAACTTTTCCATCCTTTGTTTAAAATATATTTGTCATTGAATCACTAGGAATTTCGCAATAAACTTACAATACACCAAAATGTCTCCCATAGTGTCAACATTTCAGTTGACTTCCACACCTTCCTTTCTCATTATTACTTTCTTTTTTAAATAAAAAAATAAATTAGTTACTCTGATCAGCTGGTTAGCTACTGGATTAGTTTGAACTTCCCAGCTTAGCTCTATATTTTACTTTAGTTTTGCTACAGTGGACCTATCAAGAAAAAAATATGTACAATCAAAGCTCATCTCAACCCCAGGGACTTTTACATTCCTTCCAGCAATAAAGAAATGCTGCACTCCCAGTTCGACGAAATGTAGCAAAATTGAGGTTACAGTTCATACCTAGAAGCAAGATAGCACCATAAACCTCTGTGAAACAGAACAGTTGCACAATACTAGGGCAATGTGCGAACACTGGATTCAGTTTTATTGCTGGTAATCAAGCCACGTATTTAAGAAACAGGATAAATCAGTGTATTCTTGCAGAAAGATTAACTACTTAATGCTGCACACTTTCAAAAAATAATTTAATTAAGACATCTTTTAAAGAATCTGTTGAAGACAGTATTTCCAGTTAAAAGCAAAATTTTCCTTAAATTTATCTCACAGAAGTTATCAATGTAACTCTATCAATACAACTCTATAGCTTGAGCACTTCATGTCAGCATATCTCCATGTTCAGAGGTTAACCGCGTAAGTTCAGGTAACAGAGACCACAAGAACACAGCAATGCTTACCTCACCATTGTTTACTACAGCCATGGAGGAGGTCTGACCACAAGCAATGCCAACTACCACTTTACCCTGTAAACAGTTTGAAACTCTACGAGGAGTTGGCTGGTTTGCTGTAGATCCAGATCCAACCTGACCACAGTTATTATAGCCCCAAGCGTACAGCTGTCCATAAAAACAAACAAAAAAATGTAGTTTAAGCCATAATAATAGTAATGATAGTAATAAATTATAACCTTACTGTAGTCATGATCAGACAGAGTAAACTATCCTACTGGTCAGGCTAAAATGCTTAACATTAAATTTCAACAGCTGAAAATTACAAACAGCAATAGGACTGATCTAGCATATATGAACATAGGACTTTTTTCAGCTTCTTACTACAAAACTGAAGTATCTGACTACAACAGGAAAACAAAGGAACATATTTCTGTATTAAACATAAATCAGATTATAACACAGAGAACATCATGAGTGGACTGTCTTTTTTGCTCCATAACAGCTACTATGAAGAAAGAAGCATAAGGAAGACGTTCTTTACTGTGAGGGTGGTGAGACACTGAACAAAGAAAAGGTAAATGCTCCATCCCTGGCAGTGTTCAAGGCCAGGTTGGACAGAGCCTTGGGTGACACAGTCTAGGGTGAGGTGTCCCTGCCCATGGCAGAGGAGTTGGAACTAAATGATTTTAAGGTCCTTTCTAACCCTAACCGTTCTGTGATCCTATAATAAGAAAATTAATTCAATCCCAGCCAAAACCAGCACATTATGGTAAGTATTTCCACGAATACTTACAATTTCAATGACCCTTCAGATGTACCAAGTCGCAAGGGCTTCTGCAGCCAAATCTTTCTATAAATAAAACTCTACTTAACATATTTTGCTGCTTTCAGTATAATCAATTCTGGTAGCGATTAAACCTCAAAGCACAAATAGACTGAACTACTGCAAGGTATGCTAAGGACAGTTTTATAGCATATTAACTAGCCACAAGCAAGCTGTAAATCCCAACTCTACAGTAAATACAAAGAAACTTCCCTGCTTCCACTGAGATTTAAAGCATGTGACATTACAAGAGACAGCATGGCCATCACAGGTAGCTACCTTACAACAGCAGGCACCACTAGTTTAACTAACGCATGAACACCCTCTCCCTCCTGCACACACACCAGATTTTATGGGTTAACCAAGTCAAATGTGATGGCATGAAGATTTTCCCTAAGAATAGGCTCTCCTTCCAAATACAACACCTAAATTAACCCAGCGCATTTTTCCTACCCTCAAATACTGCTTTGCTACTTTGTATTACTGTTACACTATGGCTCTACTGAACCATAACAGAGGCATGCTCAGATTACCAGGATGAAAAAACCTGTAGTTTACATTTTCATTGTTAGGAAGATTTTAAAATTAGAACTCTTCTTTTGTTAAAGCAGAGCTGAAACTAGGCTTTCCTCCATGCAGTAACACGCAACTCAAATCAGATATGCACAGATTGCTCAAATCTGACTAACTGGAAACTAATTGTATGTGTCTCCCATGACATGTAGCCTTAAGCCATGTAAACAAATAGAATAAAGCAGACTTGGTTATAAACCAAGTGCTCTTTCATTAGCTACACACAAAGGTATTCAAAGGTGTGTACAGCAACATTCTTTCACAGTAAAAGCGTGGAAATCATGAAAACTACAAGAAACAGACTAACAGTAGTGAATACAAGCAACACAATAATACCTTTTAAATAACAGAACTGCGAGTAAATCAATGTTACATTTTGCACTTTACAAACCATTATTTCACCTGTGACACAGTTTTCTGGTCTCATCCCTGTAAGACATACCACAAATGCAAGACACAATAGTTTATTAAGCTTTTATTCCATTGTTTTTGTGGTTGGGGTTGGTTTTTTTTTGGGGGGGAGGGGTCTGTGGGTGGGTGTTTCTTTGAGTTGTTTTCAAATCTGCTCTGAAGAGGAAGACACCCTAGTTTAAGGCAGCAGAAAAAAAGGTTATGTTGTAACTACACTACAGAGAAAGAAAAATACCAGAAATGTCAGAAAGAGAAATGCAAGGTCACTTGCACTACCCGCATCAAGAAGGAGATTAAGAGATTTGAACAGGTTTCAACTTACATCCCCATCAAATGACAGCGCCATGGAATGATGAGAGCCACAAGCTACTTCGACCACTTTCTTTACTAACAGATTTGTGCAAACTTGAACAGGAGTAATGCCCTGATTAGTTGTGCCATTCCCAAGTTGGCTGTAACCATTATGTCCCCAAGCATACACTTCACCATCTGCAAAAAATAATAAAGTTTGCGATAAAAACCACCAAAAATTCCAAGGAAATTAAGACAGAATCCTAAGAAATTAAAAACATCAACAAGAAAGTGAAAGGGCATTAACAAAGAGCAAAACTATTACAAAAATCATCTGTATACTAAAAAATTATATACTTCATACGCAACTATTTTATACACATATATCACAAAATAAACCTCCAGGTTTATTGTGGAAACACATGGAAGTGCACAGGTAAGACTAAGTATGCCAAAATGATACGAGTAAAACTTTATAGTTGCAATACAATGGAAATGGAAACTTACTTTACCTATTACTGAGTACATTTAGTTTCACTTAAGAATAGCAAGAAACCCTTAGTGTGCACTACCCAACTAACAAGTTAATACAATTACATGTTAATCTACTCTTGTTAAATGCAAGTGGAACTTAAAATCCGTAACTAATGTTTCAATACTAAATGTTAATTTTCTACCTTCAGTGCAAAGTACAACATGGGGTCCACTTCCATAACTGAGACTGGAAATCTTCTTTCCACATAAGGCTTCTAATTTCTTTGGTACTATTGTGCTCTGATTATCTCCAGTTCCCAAACAATTACTGCAATTCAGTCCAAAAACAAATACCTGAAAAAATAGAGGAATACTGATTTCAAGTGATTTATACTCAGGTATGGAAAGATGTGGCAATATCCAGGTCTTCATGAAACGATGGACTCTTGAGGGCTTGAGACTTCACTCATGGAAGTTAACAAGCTCAGGAGTCAGCATGGGGACACTTTGAAAGTTAAATGATGAGTTTAAATTCTTCACATCCATGAATGCCTCTCATTTGTAGGAACTGTACTATGAGAAGTATTAAACTGTGAAAGTGGAAGACACCACCTTCTTTTAAAAACAGTTTGTAAACAGCAGCCACAGTTGTACTGTGAGAGGCTCATCCTTCGGGCAGCTTTGACAGGACTTAGCGATACAAAAAATAAAGTCCTACTCTACCCAGTCTTACAAGAAACCTTCCCATTAAGGTTTGAAACCCCAGAACATCTGGCTTGTTCTCTTTCAGCAGCACAATGCTAACTCGCATTGTTTCAGAATCATTAAAATCCACAGATAATCTTCTGCTGTACTGTTATTTAGCAAGCCATACCCTAATTATATATCTTCATACCTGGAGCGCTTGCACTTAATTTCAAGCTACAACAACTTCTTTTGAATTCTGACTGTCTTCAAAAGTGCACGTAATCTATCCTGGCCTTTGCCATTTGCAAGTTTTCTAAATACTCCATCTATATTGTCCCTATACAGGACTAAAAAAGAAATTAAAAGTTACATCCAACATATTTTGAAATACATAAATTTCACACAATGCTTTTGATAAGCTATTAATTTACAAGTATTCAGTGAACTCTGAAAACAACTAATTGTAGGGCATGTGTTCCTTTTTATTACAGCCTTACCTCATCATTGTGTGTTACGTATATAGCTTCATTGGCTGATGTACCAAATACACACGCTTTCCGAATAGATGCTATTTCTTGAGGTGACAGCAAGGTAAATATTGGCCACTTGCTTACATCCACCATGATGCTGCTGTGTGTCATAACTTTTCTACAAGTAAGATGACATTGCTGTAATAAAAACATAAACTTATTAGAAAGTATATTTCAAGCTCCAATCAGCAGGCAACAAGACAACTTCCTTTAAATGGGAGAAAATACATGTGTTGCAGCTTTGAAAGTATAACATTCTGTTCTGCAAGAAATATGAAATCATATATGTATGAAGGTGGACAAATTGCAAGTCACTGGTAGGACGCTGAAAGAACAGGCCTTTTCTTAAAAAGTAAGTAAACTGTATTTGGTAGAACTGAACATCTGCTGCTCTACAAGCAAACATTCAAACTTTGTGACTCCCCCAGTGGCAGAAGGGACTTCTGAGGAAATTTTCACAGAGCATTTCAGCTGGAATTCCTATTTATAAAATTTTCATTCACGAATTTTTTTGTCGTCTTGCAACTTATATATGCCATATAACCAAGTTGTTGACGTATATATATCAAATCTGCAAATAAAAATAAAGCAGCTGTTGAGCATGACACAAATCTGCCATATCTTGCATGATCAAAATCTCTTACTATGATCAAAAACTACTTGTGAGAGCCAAAAGCATGAGATAAACCCACAAGTTTGTACAATTAAGCAGTGAAACACATCAGAGAGAAGTGATCAAGTAAAGCTGACATAATGTGTTAAAAACAAGCTGACAACATTAAAAGCTGGAAACATGAACTGGGTATAGACATTATCTGACAATGAACACAGACTGCTTCCACAATCCATCCTTCCACAATGCTCTATCTTCCCAGTCTCCCCAGGACAATTGCACCAGCTCAAGAACAAAGCTGACAGTCAACACAAACATACAGAGCTTATCTAGGTCTTCATCCTGCACATAAAAACTGTAACACTGCTCATACCCTGAAGGGATTCTGCCACTGCCAACCTACAATCCATGCTCAGGAGTATCAGCAAGTTTTGTGAGATCTTAAAAGCACTAGATAGAGAATGTCAAAGAATGTCAGTGACATGAAACAAATCACAGTAAATCACACAAAAAAAAATTAAAAAGATAAATCATTTGGTTCTGATGATTTTCAAAACTGTGCTGGCAACC
This sequence comes from Psittacus erithacus, assembly GCA_009867235.2. Taxonomy (NCBI): domain Eukaryota; kingdom Metazoa; phylum Chordata; class Aves; order Psittaciformes; family Psittacidae; genus Psittacus; species Psittacus erithacus. The sequence goes on from WYDI02007066.1 coordinate 37,951, forward strand.
AAGTCAATCCCAAAATACAGGCTTTTCAGTGCAGCTGTTTAGTGGAAGGAGGAGGCTTGTTATATTTTTAAGAAGTTTAAGAAACACTGGGGTCACAGTGGAAATTTGTACGCAAAAAGAACCCAGCACAAACAAAACCCAGACTTGTCCCCTGATCAAATTTTGTAACCCTGCTCCAACAAACCCAGCTCTACTCTACAGGCGCTTCTCTCACTAAGAGCCTGACTTCACTCTACATTTCAGATTTGAAGCAGGTCTTGAAAACACCTGAAGTCTCCAAATGGCACATTCATACTAATTATATTTGTAGAACAGCTTTTAAAAGTCTATGTGATACCAAGACCAAGCACATTCAATGCAGCTAAACAGATCTGAATGCACTTAAGCCTTCTTAATTTCTAGTCAAGTTACAAACTCAGGCTGTCAGGTGCCAAGATCTGTTACCTTGCTTTAGCAAATCTCTTAACGTGACACTATCAATCAGATAAAAGGAGACAGCCATGACTTGCTCATTTGTGCAGACCAAGTAAGTGTTCCTTCTGACTTTCCCTATTTATTTTGCCTTGCATAATGTACAATCAGCAATGCACAAGCTTGTCATAAACTGGACATTACAAAAAACCTATTTTCTTCACAGAAGTTCCTTTTAACATATCCTGTCAATTTAAGATATGAAGACAAAAATCTTATTTTGATGGAGAATGTCCTAGTAAATTAACAACTTCTAAAGCATCCTGAGAATATATTCTACCCTTAATGTAACCAGTTTAAAATGTGTTCCCCTTTCTGATCTCTGCACTAGGTCTTTAATCTCCTTGTCTTATTTTCCACTACTGTATGACTCAGTTAACTGCCCCTCTTCAACAAAACATTTCCAAGCACTTGTCAAACCTGTGCAAGTCACACTGCATTTTTTATGCCTCAAAGCTCAACTGGGTATCTTGTCAGACAAATTAATACGCACAGATAAAAGAAAAGCTTTCAACCACACAAGAATTTCCCGACTGAAGACATGAGCAATGAACTTCAGCCACAGATGAACCACCTTACAAATTCTGACTTACGTAACACTGCTTTATCTAAAACAGTGCTGTATATTTCCAATTTCAACGATTACTACAATCCTACAAAGTTATTTCAAAGGTTTTCCTTAAAAGGTTTTTAATGGCAACTCATCTGCCACTGCCAAGTTAGTTTCTTTAATGGACCTCAATCCTAAAACCTCTCCAAGTTTAGCACAAAAATCTTTAAACAAACAAAAGACATCTCTTGCCTTTTATATAATATGCACCGTTTCTCCTAAATGCAGACCCTTTTCCCCTTCTCTACAACTATTAAATATTGCCCTTACATGCTGCCATTTGCTGGAGTACCTATCACCATTCAGTTGCAACATTTTTACACCAGCAACAGCAGCTATTTTTGTTCCTGCTTATATCTAAATGAGTGAAATTACATATAAACCTGAAAGTTCTGGGGCTTATACACGGACTTACTGTTCCTGAGCTTTAACTGTGCATATAGCTGCTTTAACTACTTATTCTCCATTTTCCACAGAAAATAAGTGCCCAACCTAGGCATAAGCACCACCAAAACAGAAATCCAATTAATTGTAGCATCCTCTAAGACATACTGCACACTTTCCAAAAGGGCAGACACTCTGCAATATGGTGACTGACCTCTCACACCAATCACACTCAAACTCCATCCTTGCACAACGTTTGTCTAAATACAAGGGGAAAAGTGTGTGCAGTTTCTTCTGAGCAAATCCTTGCTATGAAGGGCTGATCTAGGAGACTTCACTCAGGTCATTGCAAGCAGTGAGACAAAGAAACACAGTGTCCTTCACTCACTCTTCCTGTACTGCATCAGTAAGAGAGCTAAGGTTATTGTTTACTTCTAATAATCACATAATGGCCTGAACCCTGCCACATTACGTATTATGCAAGGTCTGCACCCTAACTGAAAGTTTGTACATTCAAATGTAGTAGCACTAGATGCAGTCCAAAGTAATGGTTATTTTAATCTGTAAGCAAATAGCTGTTTCAATGTACTAACTCCCAAGCTATTGTTTAGACTCCGTATGCAACATGGCGGCAGCAGCAGCTCTAAGGCATATCTGTCACACATCAACATCCAAATTTTAAGTTAACTGCAGTAGAAAGCCTTATGAGTATAAAAGTCATAAGCTTAAATTTGGTGCTCTGGTAGATAGCTGCTTTCGGAAATACTGCATGTCACTGCTTTTAGCTGTCTTCTCATTTCTGCTGCATGATCCAGTGACAAACAACTATACACCATATACATTTACTCCTACTGCAGAGCTAACCAGCAGAGGGCACTTATATCAACAACCCCTCTTCTAACTACTTTGACATCTTTGAAATTATTCAACAATCTCGATTTACAAACAGGAACAGAAACAAAGATGATTGTTTGAATTTCAGTGAGGCTAAAAATAAGCAAGAAAGGATGACTTGTTGAGATGGAAACTGAACTGGCCGTACACTGGGATAAAAAGAAATTGAACTCAGACCAGTCAACAAGGTTAAGGAAAGAAAAAAATCTAGATCTGCTCGAGATTTAAAAAACCCACATGATTTCAGACACATAAGCCCTTCAAAACTTTGGCATTAAATTGCTTCCTATGCATTCAACATTTCACTAGTTTGCCTTTTAAAGAAAAGGTGTGCAGGCTGATTCTCAATGATACATGCAGGCAAACATGCATCCCTGCCTTAAAGGAAAAAAAACCACAAAACTAGAAAACCCACCAATATTTACAAAATGTTCTGTTAAATGATTTTACCTGAAGTTTTACAGTTTATAGTTCAGCTAAGCAAATCCATGCTGAAGAGAACAATAGCCTACCACAACATCCTACCAGGAAAACAGTACCCACTGTCATCGCAACAAAAAAACCCTATAGTTAACTCCTCGAAGATTATCCCCTAATTTGTAACAACTATGTGAACACAGCTGCATGTTTATTTGCCTCACTCTTTCCTCAGCCCCCCCCAGTGCTGCAGTTTATTCTGGCTGGGTAGATTCTCTCCAGCACAGAAAGAAACTGCAGGGTCAGGCCTTCATTCCTCCTAATTGTCTACAGGAATTATAAACAGAAGTGAGAACACAAAAGCTGGGATATCTGGCTTTAGATCAACACGAAAGGACTGGCACACTTGACCTTTTTAAGTACACCTCAACCAAAACAGAGTAAAATGTAACACTAATTTTCTCCATGTTTTCTCCAGTTTATGTTTGGGGTTTTAATCTCATATTTCAGTATTGAGAAAGAACATAGAAACAATATATACTACTGACACTAATCAGATGTGTGAACCAAGTCATGTTATTGAGGTTTTCTCCCTGCCAACACAAGGATATTGCACCCCCTGAAATCACATGCCTCAACTTAGTTTCCTTAGACCTTACATAAGGCAAGATTTCTATGACAAAATCTGTGTGTTCAAACCTCTGCACGATTTATTTCTGGATGCCTTTTATGAGCAAGCAAGGGAAAGAAAAACCTTCTGACCTGACAACTAGACCTCCTATTTGCTTTGAGTAACCAGCTGAAAGACATACAAGTAAGTAAAAAAACACTATGCAAATAAATACTATTGAACATAAGACGGATCTAGCCACAGGAAAAAAACCCTTAGTAGGATAACAGCCATCCATGCACCATAACAAAACTATAGTTACAATCACAATATGCCTTATGCTTCTTTATTTATTTTTTTTTTACTCCGAGCCATTACTGCAACTTACTGAACTATTCACGCAGGACAAGACATCTTCTAAAGCAATACCTATATTCCAATCCAATGCATACAGCATTCAAAGGAAAACATTAATATTAAGGCTCTAAAGAATTACTGCATCTTCTAAACGCTGTTTTTACTAAAAACCTTTGGGTTTCAAACACATTTCCATTTATTTTTTCTCATAAGCTCACCCCCAGTTTAAGCGATTCAAGTCGATTTCACCTTTCATCAGTAGATGACAACATGCTTTCCGAAAGAGGTCACTTAAACTTTGTACATCAGGGCTCTGAATGATCCTTTTATAAAGTAAATATTAATTCAATATTAAATTTAGAAGAACTGTATTAATAATAGAAGAAACACTAATTATTCGTGTTTTTTCATGAGTCCAGCGAGGGAGAAAAGATGCTGAGCCTTCAGGAAGCAGACAACAAAGGGAAGGATGAACTGAAACACCATGAAACCGAAAAAAACCCAAACCAAAACACACTGTGAGCACATACTGCGAGCTACGCCAAGGAGGAAGACAGCATTTCAGACAGCTGTGTGGGAGAAGTCACAGGAGGACCCAGGAAAAGCTTCGCCGAGTCACTCGCATGATGACCCCTAGCCAAGCCCTGCTTACGTAAAAGGCATCCTTTCCTTCTCCAGCCGGGCGGCCGCCCCTCACCGGGCACCCACCCCACCCGCGGCCCTCCCGGGAGCTACCGCGCCCAGCGCTTCTCACCCGGCCCCTGCGGCATCCCCCGGCGGGCTCCCCGCTGCCGCTGCCCTTGAAGCGCCCGCACCAGCGCCCCTGCGCTACCGGCCGTTAAAACCGTTACAGCCTTTCCGCGCCGGCACCGCTGCGAGCGAGGGGGCCGGACTAGTCGCGCAGCGCGCGCGCCGGCAGCGCGCACGTGACAGCGGCAGGCGGGGCCGGGGCGGGGGCCGGGGGCGGTCGGGGGGTGTGTCACGTGACGGCAAGCCGCCGGAGGGACCCCTCCCGCTTGACCGTTCGCGCGTGCCGTCACGTGTCCGGCGATGGGTAGTTCCTCCCTCCTTTCACCGCCGATTGGAAGGGGTAGGTGCGGTCACGTGACGTCTCCGCTCAACCCCCGCGCGTCTGAGGTGGGTGTGGGGTCTCTTTGGTTCGTGTTGTGGGAGGGTTGCGGCCCCCGGCCCGGCCCTCAGGCATCGCTCCGAGGGCGCTCGGGCGGGCCCAGGGCTTGTCTTGGCTTTCGGTCGCTGGGTCCACGGCAGGGGTCAGGCCGGCGGGCACGGCTACGGCTCCCTTTGGCGGCAAGGCCGAGTGGCACCTTTCTGCCTCCACATCTTCACTGGCGTGAGGGCGACAAGGGAATGAGATGGGGTTGCAGGCGGCCCAGGCCTCCTTCCCTGGACACAGCCGAGCAGGGCTGTGGTGGGGTGTGTGCTGCAGGTCTGTAGTGCCTGAAACCAGTTGCGTGCTACAGGCGGTATTAACAGTCTTCTGACGCAGGAACTTAAACGCTTGTCTCTATTCAAAGATATTTAGCCAATATGTAAGTTCCTGATACAACTTAGCATTGACATAATACAAGGGGTGATGGGTTAAAGCTTCAGGTTAGATGTAAGGAAGAAGTTATTTACAGTGAGAGTGATGAGACACTGGCACAGGTTGCTCAGAGAAGCTGTGGCTGCCCCATCCCTGGCAGTGTTCAAGGCCAGATTGGATGGGGCTTGGAGCAACCTGGTCTAGT